>CM014734.1:74300168-74545375 GCA_004329165.1 Spatholobus suberectus
AAGGGTTATCCCAACATGCAATTCTTCATGGGACTGCTTCTCGATCTGGACTTCTTTTGCGTGCTAGTTGGGACCGTTCGCCTTGTCTTATTAATCCACAATGTGCATTACTTACAAAAAAAAAAAAGAATTGACGTTCATTTTTGTCAACCATAATCTGTTTCCGCATATAAGAGAACTTCATTTAGAATTGAGAAGGTTTAATTGTATTTTGTGTCATTTAAGTTTTATTATTTTGCGAATTTTATAACTATATTTTTTTCTATCACATCTTGCCATCCTATTTTAAAAATTTTGCTAATTTTGCCTAATCATCAACTGTTCATTAAATAACAATTTGTAAAATTAGAACAAAATTCGCAAGATTTCAAAAATAAGGTAACAAAATGTGAGAAAAAAAAATACAATAACAAAATTCACAAAATAATAAAATTTGGATGGCACAAAGTGTAATTAAGTCAATTGAGAAAATGCTTGTCCGAAGCATATTCCCTATCACCCCCCGGTAGGAAAAAATCAAAACAAAAAAGAAGTGGGCTTCGGGAAATAAGAGTATAATTCAATTTTCGAACTACTGCTCTACATTTGTCCCAAAAAATAAAATAAAATCTTGATCTACACATTCTCTATTCTATGTATATTAAATAGAATAGTTATTTTAAATGATAGTGTTTCTAGAAGTTATTTTATAATAAGAGCGTTTTTAACATTTTTTTAACAAAAGCATCTTAATTTTTTTTTAACATCTTATCTCTTTCGATTTATCTTTTGTATCTTTATTTTTACATTAAATTTCAATATATTTTAAAAAAATTATCAATGATAAAAAATAATCTTGTATCACAATATAAATTATTTATCATAAATCTAAAATTTAATTTATATGTTCAAAATATTTATTTATTCTAAATTTCAATTACAATATCATTTATATATTTAAAAGTATTTATTTATTATAAATTTTAGTTATATAAAATAAACATTTACATACTAAAATACTATTTTGTAACTCCAATGGCATCAAATCCGCTCCTCGAAAGATTCTTGAATCAACTAGATTAATAAGTAATTAACCCCTTTATTTTATATTAAGTAACTGCATATTTTGCATTAGGATAATTATTTTTATTTGAAATAATGATATATGTGTTACTTTTTTATTAGTTTAATCTACACAACTTTTAGATAATTATATTTACACCAAAAATCTCCTTATCAATTATGCAAAAGTGAGCACTGAGCAGAGTAATTAATATTTACTGGATTTTAATCTTCTCCTATCATTTAGAAAGAAATATTTTTTAACAAATATAATTAGTAAATCTTATAATTATGATAGGTCTTTATTTAACAAAATTCTATATTTTCTCTCAAATACGACATTATCATGAATTATGAATTAGGAGAGAATCCATTAACATAGTGTTAAATGGATGACAAATAATTAACTTTGCCTCGTAAGCACTTAATTTCTGCTAAGAATACTTTGGGTTTATTCAAAAATAATACTAGGAGAGAATCCAAATCCACATTCAATAACCTTAAGTTCAAAAAAAAATTAAAAATAGTAGGCTTGAGAGGTGAGGTTTTCTCGGCGAGGTTAAAGGTATTTTCATCCACTCTATAGTAGGGCTAGTGTGGTGTGAGCCATTAAATATGATCTCCATTGACTTTATTATGTGAACGGGAAACAATCATGTTAGAAATAATTTTTTAAAGACATGCTTTATTTAATTTTTAATATAAGGAAAACTTAGGTAGAAGCGATATAATCACAAAAATATGCATATATCAAGACCAACTTGTTCTTGTTCACATAGGACCTACATCATGTTGGATTACTAAGGATAGGATAAATACTTGGATCCATAGTTGGTTCTTGATCTAAGTGTTCTTCACAAAATATTTGTGGTAATCAATCATGAATACAAATGGAAAGAGCTGGTGGCTTTATAGTTCTTCCTCAACCGAATCTCTTGAGTTCCTGATGGGATTTTAGCCTATCTTCAAATGAGGAGAAGGGAGTATGAGTTTTCTGTGATTCGGTATATTGGAACCATAGCCTTCTTATAATGTATTAACCTAATAGGGTTCTCATTATTCCTTAATGGGCCAATACTGACATCTACTTATTTAAGCCTATATTATCTTATTTAGAAGTCTAATGGGCTCACTTAATTTGACGACATAAAATAAAGCCCATTAATGATAAATAGCTAATATAATTGTCTTATAATATTAGTCCATATTAATTATTGGAATATAAAATTCCAACAATCTCCCACTTGGGCTACATATTGTAACAATTATATCACAATTCTTTAGGCGCGCGTTCATACACTATTTATCTTTAGACTTTCACTTTAACAATCTGGTCCATCTTATGCATCAATAATGGAACCATCGCGGCTTTCATCACTACTGTAAAATGTGACTAAACCCTAATGACCACCACATCAACACACTTCATGACATAGATCAATATGGATGAGCAGCATGGAAATTACATATAATGCGATCTCAATCATGCCTATTTCCAATTGGTCCAACTTTAGTCTTTAGTGAGATCAATCCAAAGTCCTTAAGCTCAAAATAATTTTGCACACAACAAGATACAAACAAGTTGATTAATAAACTCGTAATCTTTATTTCTACAAAAAAATGAAGTAACATAAAGTTTGTATCAAATAAACATAGAACATAAAGAAAGACTCCCACTAAACTAAGGCAACCTCAATGACAACACCCATATGAGCAACATGCTTGTGAAAGACCTTAGGTGTCAAACCCTTAGTTAGTGGATTAGCTAGCATAGAATCTGTCCCTATATGTTTTATTGAAATATGTTTTTCCTGAACTTTTTCCTTAACTACAAGATACTTATGTCGATAAATTTAGACTTCGTAGAACTCCTATTGTTGTTGGAGTAGAGCATTGCTGATTTATTGTCACAATAATTTTTAAGTGGCCTCTCAACGGTGTCAATTACGTGTAGGCCTGTGACAAATTTCGCAGCCATAACCCATGGTTTGATGCTTTATAGCAAGCGACAAACTCCGTTGCCATGGTCGAAGAACCTACAAGAGTCTGTTTAGCAGACTTCCAAGAAATAACTCCTCCAGCCAACACGTAGATGTAGCCTGATGTGGAGCGTCTACTGTCGAGACATCCCGCAAAATCAGAGTCAGAGTACCCAATGATCTCTAAACTGCCAAACTTCCGATAAGTAAGCATGTAGTTTCTTGTTCTCTTCAAATAGTGCATCATGCGCTTCATTGCTTTCCAATGTTGTATACCAGGATTACTCATATATCTCCCTAGAATCCTACTATAAATGCTATGTCAGGACGAGTGCAAATTTGAGCATGCATAAGACTCCTTACAGCAAAAGCATAAGGAATCTTTTGCATCTCTCTCTTTTCAAGATCAATAACAAGGCACTATTTGAGACTAAACTTGTCTCCTTTAGCAACGGGTGTATCTCTTGGTTTACTATCTTTCATGCCGAATCTATCCAGAACTAGTATTGATATAGCTCTTTTGTGATAACCCAAGAATACCTTGAGAATGATCTCTAAGTATTTGGATTCCTAAGACAAAATAGGCTTCCCCAAGATCTTTTATCTCAAAATTTTTCATGAGAAATTTCTTGGTTTCGTACAACAAGCCTATATCATTGCTAGCTAGCAGGATGTCATCAACATATAATACTAGAAAGACAAATTTACTCCCACTAAACTTTTGGTATACGCAATCATCAACCAAATTTGCCTCAAAACCATAGGAGGTAATAACTTGATGAAGTTTATAATACCATTGCCAGGAAGTCTGTTTAAGGCCATAGATGAATTTCTTTAGTTTGCACACCATGGACTTTAGATCGCCTCGAACAAAGTTTTCTGGTTGTACTATATAGATTGTTTCATCAATGTTTCCATTTAGAATCGTAGTTTTTACATCCATCTAATGTAGCTCTAAATCAAAATGAGCTACAAGTGCCATTATAGTCCTAAGAGAGTCTTTCGAAGAAACTGGAGAAAAAGTCTCTTTATAACCAATGCCTTCCTTTTGAGTAAAGCCTTTGGCAACAAGATGAGCTTTAAATCTCTCAACATTACCCTTTGAATCCCTTTTACCTTTAGGCAATTTGACAAGATCTCAAATGTCATTGTCAACCATCGATTTCATCTCATCATTCATGGCATTAATCCACTTTTGAGAGTTAGAACTTTGCATAGCTTCACTAAAGTTGATTGGATCTTCCTTAGTCAAGCTAATGCCATCCTCATGTTCTTGAAGAAATACAATATAATCATCTGAAATTGCATTTCTCCTTCCCTAGTGGATCTCCTTAGTGGCACTTCTTGAGGCTGTTGAGTTTGAACTATAGGTCGTCCTTGGGGAGGAATCTCAGTGATGTCTTGTTCTTGAGTGATGTCAAGAATAGCATCATTATTAATTATTAGATCTGTTTCTTGAATAATGATGGGTGCAAAGACTTGTTCATTGCCAATGACTGGTTCTTTTTCAAAGACAACACTCCTTATGTTTCCTTCCCCTCCAAACTTAACTTTCTCAAGAAATCTTGCATTCCCATCTCAAAGAAGGATCTTGCAGCGAGATTGTAAAACTCATACCCTGTGAGAGTGTTCAACATAACCAACAAAGTAGTAGTTAACGTTCTTGAGTCTAGCTTACCCTTATTCAGCCTATAAGGCCTCGCTTTAGCTGGACATCCCCAAATTCGCATGTGTCTAATGCTAGGCTTTTTCCCAATCCATAGCTCATAAAGGGTTTTAGTAATTACTTTACTTGGTACCCTGTTGAGGATATAAACTGCGGTTTTTAATGCCTATCCCCAAAGCGACTCTGGTAGAGAAAAGTGACTAATCATACTCTTTACCATATCCTTAAGAGTCCAGTTTCGTCTTTTGCAACTCTGTTCATGTTGGGTTTTCCTAACATAGTGTATTGTGGAATGATTCCACATTCATTGAGGAAAAGTATAAAGGGCCCTGGACGTTGTTCACTTGATCCGTCATATCTATCATAGTATTCACCACCATGGTCAGATTTGATAGCCTTAATTTTATTTCCCAGTTGAAGTTCAACTTTAGCTTTGAAAGACATGAAAACTTCTAGAGACTAAGACTTCTAATGAATTAGATAAAGGTAACCATACCTCAAGTAATCTTCTATGAACGTAATAAAGTATCTTTGTTCATTCCTTGAATTTGTAGGGAAAGGACCACAGATATCCGTATGTATTAGTTCTAAGACATCATTTGCTCTTTCGACACCTAAATTCCTTTTATTTGTTTGTTTACCCTTAATACACTCAACACAAACTTGGAATTTGGAAATTTAAATGTCCAAGAATTTCCTCCAACACAAGCCTCTAAATTCTCTGTTTAGAGATGTGGCCTAAGCGCTTATGCCATAAAGTGGCAGAATTCTCATTTAATTTATGTTTCATACCACGCGAATCTGTTTGCAATATCTCGTTATAAGTATGCTTAATATCAATCATATAAAGATTGTCAATTAAAGACTCATAATCAACAATATTTGAATCATAAGAGAGACTAACTTTATTATTTCCAAATGAACAAGAATAACCAGATTTGTCCAAAATATAAATAGAAATTAAATTTCGTCCAATAGACGGTGCAACATATGTCTTAACCAAATCCAAATAAAAACCAATCTTTAAAAGTAATCTAAAAGTTCCTATAGTTTCAACTATAACTTTATTGCCATCGCCCACATAGATGAATCTTTCAGCATCACTTGGCAGACAGCTCCACAAGCAACCTGCATAGACATACTTATGTGAGTAGTAGCACCAAAATCTACCCACCAAGTGTCCTTGGGCTACAAAAACTAAATTAGCTTTAGAACAAACAAAAGTGAGAAGTTTACCCTTCTTTGCACACCAAGCGGCGTACTTGGAACAGTCCTTTTTCATGTGTCCTGACTTCTTGTAAGAAGAAACGAGCAAATTCCTCATCTTGCTTCTTCAGCTTCTTTTTTTGAGAAGAACTTTCCACAGTTTCCTTATGTTTCTTCCTCTTCTTATTCTGAGAGGTCAAAGCCAAATAAGCACTTTCAGTCTTATCCCTTTGCAGTTTCTCTTCCTCTTGCACATAGTGAGATATAAGCTCATTGAGGGATCATTTGTCCTTCTGAGTGTTATAACTCATTTTGAATTGCCCAAAGTGTGCAGGAAGTGAGATAAAAAACAAGTGCACAAGCAAATCCTCAGAAAGCTCTAACTTTAGTGCCTTAAGTTTCGATGCGAGATTAGACATCTCCATAATGTACTCCCTTATGTTCCCTTTGCCTTTATATTTCATAGAGATGAGTTTAGCTAAATGACCACTCGTCTTAGTTTTTTCATTCTTGGCAAAGAATTGCTTTATTGCCTCTAGGAACTTCTTGGCATTCTCACTCTCAGCAATTGAGCCTCGAACTGCCTCTGGAATGGAGCAGTTTGATGGTCATGAGGCACATTCGGTTGGACCGATTACACCTCTCAATTTTTGCCTTATTAGAGTTCTCCAGAGTAGAAGTGGGTCGTTCCATCCTTAGTGCTAGGTCCAAGTCCATATAGCCGAGAACAATTTCTATAGCCTTTTTCCATGACTTGAAGTTCATCCCATTCAGCATTGAGATTTCATTGACTTGAGTAATGAAGTTAGGAGCGGTAGTGGCAACAACTAAAGAGAGAACAACAAACATACAATGACATCAGTGAGCATGTCAAAAGATAATTAATAAAACATGCACAATCAATCTTTATGACAAATTTAAAGACCCAAATAAGATACCTAGTGCACCATTAACCCCAATCTTTGGATTGAAAGAACTAACTGCAAGTGGTACTCTTAACGTAATGATCAAACATTGGTGATAAGTCCTATCAAACAATAGTTGTCTTTGGACACTTCATTGTTTACATGGAAAATCAATCTTTATAATCACCACACGTTTACCATTGCAGGCATGTAATTATCCAGCTAAACTGTGTTTTCCTTTGGGCTGAGCACAATTCGCATGAATAATTTCATGCGACATCTATGTAAATTCAATCGAATTATCCTACGCAACAGAGGTTATGTTGGCAACATTTTGTTTCAATTAATCCAACCAAAATTACCAGACAATTAATAAAAATAAGAAGGGTCTAAATTTGTTCTAATCATGCACGGGCGTTGACGTCAATTTCTCATTTAATTCCATATTTTCTAAATACATCAACAATATACTAATAAATTGGACAATTTAGAAAACACAATAAATCATCATATATATATATATATATCATAATACCATAAATAAATAAAATCATTGATTCTACTGCCTTAACAGTGATTCACAAATGCCAAGAAACTTTTAGTAATATATATGCATTATAATTAGATATCAATGTCATGATTCCAAAAGATATGTAATCAAAATGCAAATCATTGATTTTAAATCAATAGACGTTAATATAATTGATTTATAGGTTTTAAATATTTACAGGATCCAAATCAATATCCATGTCAAAAAAAACTGACTATTAACCGTAAGTCATTCACCGAAAGCTAAATTATCAATTCATGAAAAAAATTACAAATCCATAAAGAATTGCTTTACAGGATGACAAACAAAACAAGCCTATAAAGGCATGGTTCTGGATCCAGAAACGTAATACAATGAAAATCAATTGTTGATTTATCACAAAAGACAAGTCTTAGAATTCACAAAAGGACAAAAAATTATTTATTTATTTATTTATTTTATTTTGAATTCACGTGTAGCAATTACAGTTTTGATTGAAACCGGAAACCGAAGATTCTGTACGTATGAATTCAAGCCACGAAAGCAATGTAACCAAATTTAATAATTTAAATCAAGCAATACAAATCCTAATAATCCAACGTAGAAGACTTATCTGATATTACTTATTAGAAATAATTTTTTGAAGACATGCTTTATTTAATTTTTAATCGAAGGAAAACTTAGGTAGAAGCGATATAATCACAAAAACATGTATATATCAAGAACAACCTATTTTTGTTCACATAGGATTTACATTATGTTGGATTACTAAGGATATGATAAATACCTAAATCCATAGTTGGTTCTTGATCTAAGCGTTCTTCACAAAATATTTGCAGTAATCAATCACGAATACAAATGGAGAGAGTCGATAGCTTTATAGTTCTTCCTCAATCGAATCTTTTGAGTTCCTAATGAGACTTTAGTCTCTCTTTAGATGGAGAGAAGAGAATATAAGTTTTTTGTGATTCAATATATTGGAGACCTTAGCCTCTCTTCAAATGAGGAGAAGGGAGTATGAGTTTTCTGTGATTCAGTATATTGGAAACATAGCCTTCTTATAGTGTGTTAATCTGATAGGGTTCCCGTTATATCCTAATAGGACCAACACTGACATCTGCTTATTTAAACCCATATCATCTTATTTAGAAGTCTAATAGGCTCACTTAATTTGATTACATAAAATAAAGCTCACTAATGATAAATAGCTAATATAATGGTCTTATAATATTAGCCCATATTAATTATTGGAATATAAAATTCCAACAAATCATACAAAGAACAGTCGTATAAAACATTATTAATGTTATTTATAGACGTGGTCGTGGTGATGCAAGATGCATCAATTGTTCTTCGTTGAATTCTATAGGAAAGTTCCTAGTATTCATTTGCATTCAATTTTCTGTGTTGATGTGAGCAAATTAATTTGAACCTATAAAGGAAAATATTAAATGAGCCTTGAAATTTTGAGTTTTTTTTCTACACAATGTTTGTGACCAACATTTTCAGTTGCTGTTGCTCCCCAAACGAGAGCCCATTACAAAAAGTGTGGACAACATGATGCTGTTGGGTGTACACCCAAGTGTGCGAAGATGGCAATAATGGTTATGGAATGGTTTTTTCACACCCTTTTTCTACACTCCTTTTACTTTCTGGTCTATCTTTCACTTCCTTTTTTTTATAAAATATTCCATTATTGTTTTGCATTTTATAATTCATTTACATGTGGAAGTAGAGTGTGAATTTGAAAACAGTGAGAGACCTTTATCTACTATTTTGGATGTAATCATGTAATTCGAATATCCATGCTCTATATTAGGGTTTGTGGATCTAATATCGTGATTATTGGCTGGTTGCCTTTTAATATTTACCCTGAGAATTAGCCATAGAAAACATGTGAGTGGAAAGTGGGCCTTGCGTGGAGTGTTATGTTCTGGGCCTTTGGGCTTTGAATATGCTATGTAATGGTTGACCAAAAAGATAAAAGCGCGGCAATGTGGTCAGAAAGAAGAAATGACTTTGGTTTGGGGTTAGTGATGTATGAAAACAAGTGAGATAGTTGTTCATAAACAGAGGTGTGCTTATCAAGAAAAGGTCATTTGGTAAGCACAAAATCAATATGTAAAATTTTGACAATGACACCCCCCTAAAATTTTGTAAATTTTTTTTGGATACCTTTTTTTTTACACTAATTTCTTTAATTGTTTGACAAATATCACACTAATATTTTTTATATATTACATTAGTTTTCTTTGATTGTTTGAATAACATTATACTGTATACTCCTATAAAGGATGTTATTGTAAACATCAAAAAAATATGGAAACTATGTGCAATCTCAAGAAATTTCTGGAGATATCAATGTAATTTATTGTAATTTTTTCTGACTTTAATTTCAATTTGTGACCAATCAATTGAAAATTATTTTTAAGTATAATTTTTAAAATAATTATTATAAAAGTCAATAAAATATCTACTAGGGTTGGCTAAGTTGTGAAAAGATTTGGATAATTTGCCTAAAGTCTTAGATTTTAACTTTGTTATTGTCATTGTACACAAAAAAGTCAATAAACTTATAATATATAATAATATGTAATTGAATGACATTATAAACAACTTTTAGGGTCTGTTTAGTGACTAGAATATGATAA
Source organism: Spatholobus suberectus (assembly GCA_004329165.1). NCBI lineage: Eukaryota > Viridiplantae > Streptophyta > Magnoliopsida > Fabales > Fabaceae > Spatholobus > Spatholobus suberectus. Next base: position 74,310,146 of record CM014734.1, read on the forward strand.
GATATGATAGGATAGTTATCTTATCCTGTTATAATCTGTTGTTTGTTGTGCCTATGAGATATGATAATGTTAGTATATCCCTTATTCTATCTTGTTGCTTCAGTATATTTTTTATCTCGAGGGAAAAGCTGGGTTAGGAAGTAACTGGATATGATAATAAATATATGTGATAATCTCTCTCTCTATATATTATAATATTTAACATATTACAAATATATTATATTCAATATTTTTTATAATATTTATCATATTATAAATATATATTATAATAAATATTATATATAATTATATATAAACAGATATAATATTATTATGAAATATATATATATATATATATATATATATAATGATATATATAATATATTATATAATATATATAATAACAAAATATAAAATATATATAGTAATATTATATAAATTAATATATATTACTATATATTATATTTATTATATATATTTTTATTTCATATATATATATATAACAATTTTGACATGTAAATTTAAAATATATTATTAATTCAAATATTAAAAATTAAATAATTAATATTTAAATAGTTTTTAAAGAAAAATATTTGGATGATAATTATAATTTTCAAAATCTTATATATGTTTTTTATAATTTTAAGAAAAGTAAACAAAAATAATATTGTATACTTTAGTTAAAATTATATATATTTTTGTAAAAATTAAAATGTTAAATTCAAATTTACTTTTTAAAAAATTATATGTAATTTTAACAAAATAGTAATTTTGTCATTTGAACATATTTTTTATCCTATCATTATTTGGTTTGTTATCTAGTGTGCACCAAACATTAGATAAGATTATAGCTTATCCTACTCTTATCCTATCATGTTTTTATCTTGTTGCATATTCTATCTTAATCTATCCTATCTTTTTATTAAAAATCGGGATAAAATTACAATGAGAATCGCACTAAGTATGCATTAGGGAGTAATAAGATTTTTTTTATTAAAAACTTTCTATTTTTAATTCTTTAGTTATTACCCTAAAAGTACTTGTTAGCATTATTATAAAATAAACTAAAATGTGGTAAGATAAACTAGCGGAAGGGGCTAGTTCCTCACAACGTGGTGAACCAAGGTTATAATTTTTGGTGGGAGAAGTATTCACATATTTAGTATTTGATAGCACTTGAATAGGATTGCCTTTGAAAAAAGATACATGCGAGAAACCAAAAATAATTAAACTAAAATTTGACCTTCAAAATCAGCAAGCCAACTTCATTGATAATGAGAATTTTACTTTGCCAATTTACTACTATGGTATTTTCGTAGGTACATATCCAGATATTCTAATTGGAGGACTGGTATTCTACTATTCTTTGCCTCAATTTCATGCCACATTGATAAAAAAAGACTACGTAATTACATCATTTGGTTTACTGAATGAACCTGTTATCCTCATAACTTTTATTTTATTTGCTAATGTAAAAGTTGTCCCATTTCAAAGTCAAATTTTGAGGGCATTTATCACAAGAAAAGTTTTTAATTTTTCAAGAATCTGAATGTAGGAATGTTTGTTTTTTATGTTTGGTTTATTATTTAAAAAATAATATTCTCAAGAAATATTGTTTCCTGAGAATCTTTTTTAGCTTTGTTTCCCATGAAATTGTTCTTATAGGAGATGACAATCTAACTTTTTCGAATTGGGAGAAAAGTTTTACTATAGTAAAAATATCATGTTACCTTTATTAACTCATTTAATGTGATTAATATTTAAAGCTCTTGGGAAAGTTTTATTAAAACTAAATGTAAAAATCTTTAATTCTCAAGTAACAAATATAAGGAGGAGTTTGTTTCAAAGTATAAAATTGTATTTCCAAGAATCACATTCCCAAGACTATTATGCTTAAGAATATTATTCCCATGAATATGTTTGGTTGGCATTTGATAATTTAAAAAAAAAAATTATTTGATTAAAAATTAAAAATAAAAGTGAAAGAAGAAATGTGGAAATGTGAAGTGGGGAGAGGTAGTTATTGTAAAAAATAACTTCCATTCCCATTAGAATGTAAGATACCCACCCCTTCTCCGTGGGAATAAGAAGTGAGATAAATGTACATAGGTGATATTCCTTGGAATCAACAATTTGCAGAAATGTTTTTTCAAAACTTGCACCACATGTGGGAATGTGGTATTCCCAAGTTTACTTTCCCAGAAATCTTTGCTGATACCTTGAAACAAGAACTACCTAAATATTCCCAAAAATATTTATGACTAATCAAACAAATTTTAGTCATTCGTAGGAATTAGGATTTCGAGATTTATAATTCTCAAGAATCATGATTGCTGGACATGAAAAAATTTCTCTTTTACTAAACGCACTCTTACGCTGTGTTTGGTACCGAAGAAGTAGCGAAGAAGAGAAGAGACTGCGCGGAAGAGAAGAGAACGACGGCATTTCTTTTCGTTTGTGGCACAGAAATAGCGACGAAGTTTTTAAATTTTTGTGGGTTCCACGCCAAATTTAATCAGTCCAAAATTGCGAAGAAATGCGAAGAAATACAACATTGATTGCAAGTGTTCGTTAATACCCTTGCCCTCTGTGTAATATGTTAATCACATATTCGAATATGTATATACATATTTCGAATATTGTTTTCACATATCGAATATGTATACGCATATTCGAATATTGTTTTCACATATTCGAATATGTATACACATATTCGAATATATAAACACACATATTCGAATATGTTACATATTAAAATCTAAAATTTGATTTTTAAATTAAATAAATATATAATAATTATTAAATATATAAATATTTACTAATATATATATATATATATTCGAATTTGAAGAAACTGTATTCGAATATATATATAATATATATATATATATAATATATTCGAATATGCATATTTACTAATATGTATGTCAGATATATCTGCCATGCATAATCGAATATACAAGAATATATTCGAATACTAGGTGCAAAGTCGAACATATATATATATACGTAGTGCCATATATCGAATATGGTAATCACATAATCAATATATGGCATTGTTATGGCCATATATTCGATTATGTGAAAACGTAATCGAATATATGTTACAAATCAGGTAAAAAAACCAAGGATATAAGTGTAATTTTATTTTTTTATTCAAATCTCAAAAGTCAAAAAGCATACTTCTACTCTATTTCTTCTCTACTTCTCTCCAACCAAACAACCTCTATTTCTACTCTATTTCTTACCTACTTCTCTTCTCTTCTACCCACTTCCTCTCTCTCTATTTCTCTCCTATCTACCAAACATAGCGTTAAAGCCTTTTTTGAAGATTAGATCATAGGCAAATGAAGTTGATAAATATTAAAGGATAGATGTATAGTGATATAAAAAAATAAAGAAGATAAACATGAGATATACAATAATAATAATAATAATAATAATAACAACCAACAATAACAACTACTAGGAAAAAAAATAAAAAATAAAACAAAAGAGAAAGAAGATATAATAGATGGTTTAAAAAGTAGTTAAAAAGCAAAGTAATGGATAAATTAGAAAACAGTAAACTCACAAGGGTAGCTAGTAGTAGGAATTAAAGTAGTATAAATTAGATCATAAGTTTTAATTTCAGTACGACTATTGTACAAAAATAAAAATAAAAAATAAAAATATAATAGTTCAATAAAAAGTAAAAACTAAAAGAAAATATCCCTTTACAGATAATCCAACGGAACCTGCCCTCATGGCCTCGTCACTGTACCCATTTTTATTTGGGAAAAAAAGTTTTTATTGTCTATGTTATAATCATGTTATATATGTGGTTTTTTGGTAATTGAATAGAAAAATATTTCAAAGAGGAAACTAATCGGACGGTCAAACAGTCAAGCACAGGTCATGTGATGACGAGGTAAAACAAATGTACCGCGACATTATGATTTTCAACCCTTTTGTACGATAATTACAATTCTTTGTTGTATCGATCTTATGATTTTATTGTCACCTTATTGGTAATTGATCTTGTAGATTACAATAGGAAACTTCAGGAAGTGTTCAATGGTTGATATTCAATGAATTATATTTATATACTTTTTTTCTAAGATTAATGATATCTAGTTTGAGTCGAATAAAATTAACGGTAATCCTTCTAAATTTTTTACGTAACTGTGGTTTTAAATTTAGACCTTTAGTTAAGTTAAACCAGTCCGCGAGTGACAATTAAGATATGCACTCTTGGTAGTTATAAGTCTATTTTATTATAAAAAATAACATATGTTACGAAAAATGTTTACGTAACTAAATACGAAACAACCTATTAGTTGAAAACCGAATAAAAAAATGAAAGAAAAAGAAAAATTGACAGAAATCATGGGCACTCATTGGTTTACAGTTTTGTGATCTGCGTGTAAAAAACATTTCGATATGCAATTTCTTTTATGAAGGAAAATGTCAAACCTCTACCTCAATTTTGGGTGAATAGGTATAGGGAAGAGAGATAGAAAGAGAAAAGAAAAGAAAAAGAGAGAAAATGAAAATGTGATAAGTAATGTAATAGAAAAAGAAGAAAGAAATAAAAAAAGAAATGAAGTAGAAAATAAAAATGGAAGAGAAAGTAAATATATGTTTATAGTTACCCTTATTATATATTGTTTGCACTTAACAGTTGAGATGTCGTGCTTTTTAATTTTGAAAAATACAGAGGATCCCGGTTGGTTTTACTGATGTTTATTAACGTTAATTTCACGTTCGTTTTCCATTTCTAGATGGGGAGGGACTACTTCAACAGTTGTAAATAAGAATGCCCATGCAGTACTTTCTGAATTCTTAAATAAGGAAGCTAAAAGGGTTTGAGAGACTTTCTTCGGCAACAATGGTTTGAGAGACTTCACCAAAAATAAAGGATTTGAAATTGAAATTGAGAGTACAGCTTCTTCTATACGCTACCATTCACTTGAAATCAAGGTATGACACGGTCTTCATTATTGATCCCGTTGAAAGTACTGTTTCTGTTTCTACGAAATTGAATTTTTCCGAGATATACACGTACGTTAGGCATACAAGGTGTCCACCGTCCACATAACATGCTTCTTTTTCATGGCTTACGATGGTTATCCATTGTACTATTAGTAGTGGTAAAAATTAAGCTGCGACATTGGTTTTTGGCAGCAAGATGTGATGAGAAAATTGCTTTTGTATTTTTTATTTATCTCTACTGCTTTTATCAGTTTCAAATTTTTTATTAACACAGTAATTCTACCTTTGTTACCTAATCATCTTGTTTCGGCAGCCCAATCCAAATGACGGATTATCTTGGTTTAGAACACCTCAACCTAGAATTTTAGATGTTGACTGAAATCAGCGGCTAAATGTAGATGCTTGAAATAAATATGTAAATATAGATTACATTTTGATCGGAGGCAAAATTACCTTGTTGCTACACAAATACAAAGTATTATTGCTCTCAAATGAAGATGCTTAAGATAAATACATACCGACTCACTTTTCATGACATCTCAGTTTCATTGAAACACCAACCAAACTCAAGAGATCTTAGACCTCATCACTTAAGCATGCTAGAATCAATACTCATCACGAGTCCTAAACCAGTTATTTACCTTGGACACATTAACAGTCCATCTCAAACATAATCCTAATCCATCCCGATCACATCTAAAGTCCATTTAATGGTAAACCAAATCTTCAATGATTGCAATTACCCTGCAATGCAACTAGTTAAGGATATTGAAATATCATAGGGTTTTAAAAGGTAAAGCATAATGGAACTAAAAAGTAAAAACTTCAGACGTCAAAAATCAATTCAGCATTAATCATCCTACATTGTGTAAAATTATGTTCATCACGGACTGCTAAACTCCGGAAACAGTTTTCTTATTTTAAACCTTTTCTATAAAAACTAATGAGTTTAATTACAACCTATCTATCATCACATTCCCTGCTTGTCTCTCTGGCTAACATACTATACCCACAAGAGAATATGCTGACCCCAAACTAAGAACCAATTGCGACTCATTCTCGCAGGACCAAAGATCCATGGTTCACGAGGCAGAGTGGAAAAAACTTGGCATTCTCGTAGGAACAGTGTACTAATGCTTGTTGGAGATGGTTGATAATGCAGGGTGAATAAGGCAGTTGAAGTACAAATATTATAATTAGCAGTATTTTTTTTAATTATATATGAATCTTAGTAAATACTACTAAATAGACTAATAAGTGTATACCCAAGTTATTTATAGTGTGTTTGGAAATGATTTGGTAACGTGATTTATCACGTCCATTACTTCAAATACGTAGAAGCAAACACACTATTAGTGGAATATTGATATTTGTTCATGTCAAAATGAGGTAGATTGGGATGAAAATAAGAGAGAGATATGAAAAAAGGAGAAAAAGGTAGAGAGAGAAATGAATAGATATGATGGGTGATGTGATAAAAAAGAAGAAGAGAGAAATAGAGAGAAAATGGATTGAAAGTATGATAAAAGAGAAAGTGGATGAATGATGATTATTTTTATTGTTTAGTGATATTCACCTAAAATCTATTTAATAATAGTACGTTAAAGAATGCCAAACTAGCTTTTTTTTTTTTTACATTTTTTATTTTAAAAGTTAAAAGAGAGACAAACTAAATTTTATTATTATGTGCAACTTGAAAGAGGTAAGATCAAGCTTCTTAGAATTTGATTATACGTCAGGAGAGTTCTAAGAATTCTTTCTTAATTGAATCAACACCTTATAGAAACTTCTTGTCACCCAAAATTTACTTTGAATATGCATGCATCTTGAATTTCACTAAACTTTATGTTCAGTATTTTTTGCTGGGCTAAATAGGCTTTGAATATGCAAATAGATATGGTTTAAGGGATTGTTTAACTTACCTAAAGTAAAAATAGAGTTAAATAATTATATCTAAATTTATTGGTGAAATTAATACTTACAACCAATCATCTGAAAGTATATTAGAAAATTACACTAATTATTTTAGATAGGGTTATTTAATTCTATTTTTATTTGGAGTAAGTTAGATAATTCTATGGTTTAATGGCACTGATTAATTTGAAGAAAAAAAAAAGAACAAAAACGAGGGACATATGTTTAATTCCTTCATCCAACTGATCCGATTTCCCATGGGTGATGGTTTAAAAAAAAAGAAAAAAGAAAATCCTTATCCTTTCATTTAATATGGGCCGTGTCGTCGTGGACCATCAGATGTTGCGGTCAACGAAAGGCACCACACACTAATGAAACGACAGATATTTCACCAACGAAGATAAAATATGACAAAAGAAACAGAGAAATAGATAAAACACTCAGGAGAAATTAACATCCATTGAATCCCTGACGTCATGTTAAATGATATAATTTATTAAATGATTTAAAATTAAAAATACTTATCACATCAACATAACAAAACTTACAAATGAAACCAGTACAGGAAAAAAGTATACAATATGAGTTCAATGGTTATGTTCTCTATTCTCAATATAAAAATTTTTACTACTGTCATTAATTAAAAATTATTATTAGTAAAACTTTTAAAATAGTTATTATAAACTTTAACAAACTTACCATATTTAATAATTTATAATTAAATGACAGTGTAAAATTGTTTTACACTGTCATTACATAGTCTATTTTCTCCTATAATATTCATAAGCAAAACATTACTTTTTATTTTAACATAATAAAATAACTGGTTATGAAAGTAGTAATACAAATAATAAATATGCCTTTAGCACAAATTAAAGCTTTGGATTAAGCATTAATCCCATAGTCAACCCAAATGACAGCTTGTGGGATACTCGTAGTCTCAGGCTTACTTATGGTTATTTAAGAAAATAAATAAATTAAAGATACAGTATCATTGATAAGACAACAAATTCAGTCTTTGAAGGTTTCAATAAAAATAACATCAGTTCGTTGGGAAGATGGTAATTAAATATAGAGTCCTACCCACCAAAAAATATATATAGAGTCCTAACAACATACTATTTTGTGATGTTCTTTTAAATAATTTTTATTTATAAATCATATTAAATAAGAAATTAGACTCACACAATTTCATGGTTTTAATAAATTTTAACAAATAAGAAAATGTGTATTTAGAAGAATATGTTAGAAATTAAGATCATACCATTTTTCCTCAAATTTAATGTAGTTGACATTCTTTTTCCAACTTAATTTTGACGTAACGTTGGCAATTCATACAGAGGAAGTTGTCATGCGCATGGACATGAAGTCAAAATCTTACACCACAATTATTAAAAGCTAGTAGGATTCAGAGCCTGTTTTGGGGTGCTTAGCCCTTACTTCAATCTTTGAAGAGTCAAAGTGAACAAACCGTTGTGCTTATATTGGTTCAACGAATAACAAATTCCATTTCATTGACTATGCTATTTCCTCAGCTACCCTTTGCTTCACTTCTTTATCTAAAGTCCCCGACTGTGGACATTTCTTCTTAATTCTTCCTACACAGACAAATACTTCCAATTTGGAGTTTTTTTCATTCACACCCTTTTCATCATTGGTGTTGTTGTTCTGGCCTGAGAAAGAACAAACTTTCATCATGGGAAACTGTTGCAGAAAACCAGTGGCTCATGTTTCCTCAAGTTTCTTTGGTCAGTTTTTGTTTATTTTAATTATGTCTATGTGTTTGCCTTCATTTTTTTTTAGTACAAAGTGCAAGCCTTCAATTTTTTTTTCTTCAACTTTGCTGCTATCGCTTAGCACTAGTCATGCCACTAGGTTGAATGGTTGATGATGATGATGCCTTAAATTTATAATGGATGGTTCCATTTTTGTCTCTTTGGTTTCCACGGAAAGAGGAAGAAGGCGATGTTTTCCAAAGGGTAAAAGTTAAAACAATAGTTCATAGCTGTAACGTGAAAGATTATAGTACTAGCTATTCTTGAATGGACCTTCTTCTTTTGTTTTCGTGTTTGTGTATTGTTCTCAAGTCCTTGGCTTCCCAGGATAGAATGAAAATATTTCCTATTGGTTAACTTAAATATAAACTTCCAGTATTGTGTTAATATTGGTATGAAAAGATGGAGATTCTGAGGCTTCTGCGCTCTGATTCAGGTTCTAAATAATGTTGAATAATTTTTGCCTTTTTTCTTAGATGCAGTAGCTGGTATGGATTAAAATTAGTTGCATTTTCATTTGGCTAATTTTTCTTTCTCTTCAACAATAAGGCATCGGTGCTCCAAATGAGCTAATTGTAGTGTTACTGGATGATTGTTTAACTTTAACATCCCCCCCTCGCTTTTTTCAAAATATAAACAATATGCACGCCATTCTTATCAATCTGAGAATAATGAAAAAGGGGCTAGTTCAGAACTGAAATTCGTTGAGCAAATATCATTGAATTTATGTTTTAAGTTTGGAATTTTAATGGCCTTTGGTTGTTTGTTCATTATTGTTCTTATGTTTTGTGCATGCAGTGTCCCCCCCAACACACACCTGTGGGACTCATCTCTTTCCCCATGAGCCATGAATATCTTATTTTATTCTTAACCAAATTATATTTATGTGTTCAGTCCTTCTTTTTTTGTACCAAACGTAGATAATAAGTTGGTTCAGTTAGTATAAATATATGGTTTGTATAGAAAGTTCAAAAGGCTCTTGTATAAGGTAAGCAACTTCACAAAGGTGAGCTTGAGAGAGATGAAATCAAAGAGGGATAATCTTTGTTGCTGCATTTGTTCTTCTCTCTTGATCATTCAGGGTTGGAGCGTTGATTCATTCTCTTCATGGCTATTAATTATCATTTTAAAGAAAACATAATGTTGCTGCATATAGTTACACATAATAGTGTAATCTTCTGCACTAGATTTTAGAAGTTACTCTAATGGCTGATTGTAACTTGCATTTCATCCACTCTCAGGAAGCACAAAGTCTCAAAGTAAGACAAAGCAGAACTCAAATTCTCCTGAACGAAAAGCTCCTTTAAAAACTTCATCATCAAATGTTGACAAACCCATCTCCAATAACCTTAAGTCCTTCACCTTCAATGATCTAAAAGAGGCAACTAAGAACTTCAGGCAAGAAAATTTAATTGGAGAAGGAGGGTTTGGGTTTGTCTACAAGGGATGGATTGATGAGAACACCTGTGCTCCCACAAAACCAGGGACTGGAATTGTAGTGGCCATCAAGAAACTTAAACCAGAAAGCTTTCAAGGTCACAGGGAATGGCTCGTATGTCCTGAGTCCAACACAAACTCTTAAGCTGTTTCCTAACTGCTTGGTCTTGCTAGGTGTTGACTGATTTTCTGCCCTTTTTTTTGCAGGCAGAAGTCAATTATCTAGGCCAGCTTCACCATGAAAATCTGGTGAAACTTATTGGTTACTGCTCAGATGGTAAAAACAGGCTTCTTGTTTATGAGTTTATGCAGAAAGGAAGTTTGGAAAACCATTTATTCAGAAGTAAGTAGTACATTCACTCTTCAACCTATTTGGTATCAAATGATCCACTGAGTACTAATGTGCAAAGGGGTGGAAACAGGTCAGGCTTTGATAAGCTTGAGCCTGACCTATTTATTTGTTACAGGCCAATTTTTAAGGCCCAACCTAGCTTGTTTGAAAGTCTAGCCTGCCTAAAAGTCTACTTATGTAACCTATTTTATATAAAGCCTATAAACAAGTCAATAGGCCTATAAGCTTAAGTAGGCCTATAAGCCTAAATAGGCCTTTAAAAAATCATTATTAATAATTATGTTTTTATATTATTATTAGGTGTAAATTTTAGTATATGTATTATGTATTATTTATATATAATGTAATGATATAATATTATATTATGTATGTATATAAACAGACCGACTTATTAGGCCTAATAGACTGTTTTTGAAGCCTGAAACCTGGTCTTTTTACTTAAACAGGCTTTTTAAAAAGTTTAAGTCTAATCCTTTTAATAAACAGGCCAAACTTGACACAGGCTAGGCCGCAGCCCCGTCATTTGGCCTATTTACACCCCTGTATGCAACATATTGATTTTCAATTGAACCATGATTTATTCTTTATTCATAATACCTCTAATTTTGTTTTCTATTTCTGCAGGAGGTGTTCAACCTATTCCCTGGATTACACGGATCAATATTGCTGTTGCTGTAGCAAGAGGATTAACATTTTTACATACCCTTGATGCAAATGTTATATATCGTGATTTAAAGGCTTCCAACGTCCTACTTGATTCGGTATGTAACACTGAAAGTTTGGCTTGTGGATCTATGAAGAAAACCACACCTGCTGTTTTGCATGCAAGTCTCCATTCTGAAAAGAGTAGCACTATTATTTATGCAGGATTTCAATGCAAAGCTTTCGGATTTTGGTTTGGCAAGAGATGGCCCTACTGGAGATAACACTCATGTTTCAACCAGAGTTATTGGAACTCATGGTTATGCTGCACCAGAGTATGTAGCAACAGGTAGATTTGCCTTTCCATATTTCTTTATCAAAGTGTTAGGTTCTTAGCTTTTGGATGTTGAGGTGGACAGTACCAGAAAGCAAAAACAAAAGCTAGGAGCAATAACACTTGTGACTTTTTTTATTCTAAAAATTCAGTTGGACACCAGTTTGAATGCATACTAGTTCACCACATTAATGTGTCAGTACTTGGTATAAGAGACCTAGTACATAGCCTAGGTAATTTGTCTGTCACTTCTTCCTACAGGATCACAGGTCAAAATGAAGTATATTATTTTTGGTTCCATATTTCAGACGTGATTTTTCAAGTTTACTAAGAAGCTAGTAGTTATAACTTCCACATTTAGACGTAATTTTTTACTTTTCAAAGGGTTTCCAAACACGCATGTAATCAAATTGACCAGTATATATGTAATTATATATAATCAAAAACAGAAAGCAAATCAGTTCATTTCTTCAAAACTCTAGAGAGTCTTCTACACATATCAGACATACTAAATAGTGTTCCATTTGCTGTGATGTTATATCCATCACTTCTAGAGTTGTTGAGCCTATCAGTTCCTATTTATAACAAGTCTGTCTTTGACTAAACAAACAGGTCATTTGACCCCAAGGAGTGATGTATACAGCTTTGGAGTTGTGTTGTTAGAGTTACTAACAGGAAGGCGTGTAGTTGAAGATGAGAGACCTGGATTTTCAGAAGAAACACTGGTGGATTGGGCAAGGCCATTCCTGAGTGATAGCAGAGGAGTTTTGAGAATCATGGATACAAGGTTGGGTGGTCAATACTCCAAGAAAGGAGCACAAGCTGCAGCAGCACTTGTACTACACTGTCTAAATGCTGATCCCAAATATAGACCAACTATGGTAAATGTTCTAGCAGCATTGGATGCACTACATTCCTCAAATTCATTCCCAAGGACGCCAAAATCTGGAACTGAGAATCACACAACAAAGCATTCTTCTAGTCATTCCCACAAGTCAGCTACAAATAGTAACAAACTATGAGCTGCCTTTCTCTATGTGTACTGATGCTTCTGCATCCCAACAAGTGCTTTGTTCTTCCAATTTTGCGGCAAGTGAATAATTTTCATCTAGGGCAAAGCATAATTTTATTTTTGGGTCATTATTGGAAAGCATTACCATGCTTAAGCAGCTGGATGCTTATGATACCATATGAATTGTTTCAAATGTGAAATGGTGTAGGTTTTTTTTTTCTTTTTGAGGAGTTGAAGAGGGCATATAGTTAAAAAAACCAAAACTTGTAACTTTTGCACCGTTATGTCCATTAAATTTATCTATGTAGAATCACATAATTTTTTTTTCTTTTATATTACTTAGCACATCATCTCTCCAATATTATCCTTCCAAAACATTTTGTTACAGTGAATGCCATATCTAATAAAATAAAAATTGATTTCTTAAGTGACATATTCCTTTCATATTCCTATATCACAGTATAGTTTGTCAAGCAAAGTTTATTGAGATTTGTCTTTTAAAACACAATAGTAGAAATTATTTGCTCTGTGCTGTGCACATATTCTGGAAAGTAGAGTGTGAGGCGCCATGAATTTCAATTATGCATCATGAAAAATAGGGCAGACGTCTTTGTTGATTGTTTCAAATAAACCAATGTTTTATTATTATTATTATTGTTGTTGTTTTTTTATGACCATAAGAGAAGTAAAATACAATATTTGAACTTAGTGCATTCTAGAGAAAAAAGAAAAAGAAGAGGAGAGAACTTAGTGCATTATAATTAATTAAAAAATTTGAATTATAAGTTATTCACTTTTATAAATGGGTTGCAAATTGTTATAAATGTTTTAATTTTACTCAGGCATCCCATCAAACAATGCTTGGTTGCAGTGAAAACAGACCAACCTTGGACAAACTTTACTAGTGATATCTCTATTTAGGACGATAAGTTTAAACATTATCAATTCCTTTCTTTTTATTTTTTTTATCCTCCTTTTTTTTACAATCTTTGGGAATAAATCTTACGTTTCCTCTCATGTTCAGGAAGAAAGACACAAAAACAAGTATAAAAAATCTTTTATGATTTCTGTAGGATCCATTACATTTTCCTTTGGTAATGAACCCTCTTACGTTCCTTCTTTCATCACTTGCTTAGTATCCAAATGAAAAAGTTAATAAAATCCACTAATAGGATCACAATACATCGCCATGGAGGTAAGAATGTCTAGATGCATGTAGGCAAGTATCAAAATATAGGAAGCAAAATTGGCTTGAGGCTTAATCGTGACTGTGAAATCAGGTTGAATATTTTTGGCCACCACATTAAAATGGGAACAATAACTTACAAAGCAGAATGTACTATAGCGTAAAACTAAAGAAAACAAAACTTTGTTCAAGGCAGAATCCCGAAAAGAATGTCAGTAAGCAGCAGCTTGTTACACATTTTGAAGTATACAGATATCATTCATACATACTGCAGAGGAATAAACGAATATAGTGAAAAAAATATAAAATCGGAGGTTCACTCTTCTTCTGTGGTGCCCTTATGATAAGGAGCACCAAACATTACCTTGGGTGCACGCATGCATCAAAAAGGCTTCCAGGCACTTCAAGTAATGAGAATAATATATCTCAATAGTATACAAATCATAGAAGTCACATCTCATATCTTCTTCTCAATAACTTTTTTTTTTTAGTGAGATTCTTCTCAATAACTTGATCCAATAATAGTCTGATCTTTCTCCAATTTATCAGGGCATCACCAAAGTATAGTACTAATATTGATCATCATAAGATAGTGCATTTACTGCTGCCAACCATACTGTTGTTGATTGCGGTTTCCACCCATCATGTTTGAGCCTCGACCAGCAGCTGATCCCCCATATGGACCACCTTGTTGGGGATAATTTGGAGCTCCAACGCCATAGCCGCTGCCACCACCGCCACGAGGACCACCACCAGGCATACTATTTGATCCATAAGGCGCCCCCCGCCCTTGAGGAGGATAAGGTCCACTGCCATAACCACCACCACCACCTTGCCCTCCTCGATTTGGGTGATTGTATCCTCCACCTGGGTTCCCACTGGGGGGATATCTTCCTGGCCCACCTGATTGACCTCGAGGCTTCCCATAATGATGAGTAGGTCCTGCAGCAACTTGGGGTTGAGAGCCATGAATTGGTTGGTTTGGTCCTGACCGCATTTGGGTATGTTGCCCGGGCTGCTGAATGGGGGGAAGACGAGTGTGCTGCTGTGGGTGCTGCATTTTCTGACGCTTAGCCATTTCTTCATTTTGCCGTTGTTGTTGGCGCTTTTTCTTTGTCTGAAACTCATGTGATGACTCGTACTTGGGCAAACTAATCCATACGAAAGAGTAGTAAGTTGAAAAATATTGACCAAAACGATTAGTTGAGTAGAAACAATTAAGTTAAAAGGAAAGGAATGAATGAGACAGACATTTAATCCTATTAAGATCGCACACTTTCGCAGAAAAGTAACATTCTCAAAATAAATAACTAATGTACATGGAAGGTGTTACCTCTTGGGATCGCATGGTAATGGATCTGTCCAGAAATACTCAGCATCAAGTGCATCTTTTGCAGTAATTCTCTGTAGAAATCAAATTGACAAACAAATATTAGGATGCAGATCATGAACAAAATTAATTATCATAAAAATCATTCAGCCAACTGGCAAATAATAAATTTTCAGATTACAACAAGAACAACACACAACTTCATATTTATAAATGACAGCACAAAGATAATTACTTTATAAAATTTGTCTCAACTACCACTATGCCATCAATGTTTTCTTTTCACCACTTCTATCACCTTATACAAGTTTCTCACAAAGGAAAACAGATGTATAGCATTTTTCTCTTAAGCTTACTGAGATTTTTGTCAACACATATGATATATAATAATAGCAAAACAACAATTGTAGATACAGTTTACCACGTCTTATTAAAGCACATTGAGTGATAAAAGATAAAACTGGAAAAACAGGAATTTAAAGCACTTAAAATAGTAATTCAAGATCATTTAACAATTAATAAATCAGACTTATAAGTGAAGAAATGATACCTGAGCCGGATCAAGTGTCAACATCTTCTCCAACAATTCCAGAGCATGACGATCAAAACTACAAGTCATAGGGAAACAAGCTATTTAGATATAAAAAACCCCTAGAAAATGGAGTACACACTAACTTTTTTGGTGGATAAAAAAGCCTATATACTTTCTGATACTCTTGCTTTGATACTTACTGTCTGAAAACTTCCCTCAAACGTCTTTTCATCTGCCTTGGTGGCCTAAATTTATTATAATAAGGTATCTTTGAAACCCCAGGCCAATTGACCTCATCTGGTTCTCCACACAGCTCATATATTTTATTTAATTGTTCTGGCTACAATGATTACAAGCAAAACATGCGTTACATTTAAGCTGTACAAAAAATTATTATCATGAGGATATACAGTAATGCCATATATATATATATATATTAAAAGAAAGATCCAGAATGAATGTAATGACTAAATTTCTGAAAAGTATTGAGCAGGTTAGATCCAGCAATCTATATAAACATCATCATTAGCATTCCATCTTTTCTTAACGATTAAAATATAAAATTAAGTTTAAAATAAATATTTAGTCCCCACACCTAGCACTGTTTTTCCTTTTAGTTTCTGCACGGAAAAACTCTATGTTTTGGTCCCTACAAGAAAAATGTTTACAAATGAAACCTTGCTATTTAATCGGTATTAGATTTGGAACCTATACTAGATACCGTTTCTTGTTTTAGTTCTTATACAAAAAAATAAAATAAAATTACACTTTGTTTTGGTCCTATATGAGTTTGATTTCTACACTTGACACACCATTTTTCGTTTTGGTCTCTATATAAAAAAATCTCTAACACTGTATTAACTTTAGCAAATGGTAGAGACCAATTTGTAAATATTTTCATTTACAGACTATGGACCAAAAGTAGAGTTTTTACATGCAGGGACTACAATGAAAAACAGTGTCACACGTGAGGACTAAATTTTTAATTTAACATAAAATTAACTTTCAGTGAAATGCATATATATTCAAAATACCTAAACATCATTGATCTCCTAAATGAAATGACATTTTTCAAGTTAAACGATTAATTAGCTTGGCACCCCAAGAAAGCAATAAATGTAAAGCCACTTCAATGAAAACAGAAAGGTTATTTTCTACTAGTGGCAACCAGGCTCAGGTATGTTTACAATACACAGTAAAGAAATATGGCAGCAAGTGTCTAGAGACAGAATACGAAGGGCCAGAATGTAAAGAATCTCTTCTTGCAGCCATTTCTGCAAAGCTTACTGATAATAATATACAAGATAAAACCATATCTAGCCCATAATCAATATCACACCAATCACTCATCAATTTAGCTCTAATTTCTCTCAACTATCATACATAGAATATCACTAACCTCATCTTTTCCAGGAAAGATAGGCTTCCCCTGAAGAAGCTCAGCAAAAATGCACCCAACAGACCACATATCTACAGCTGGACCATACTTTGTTGTCCCTAGCAGCAACTCAGGTGGTCTAAATATGTAACAAAAAACTCAATACATGCATTGGCCAATCTTGTAACTCATGACAAAAAATGACACCAATTACCTGTACCATAATGTAATGACACGATTTGTAAGATTTGCATTTTGGTCATTACAAAATGATCGTGCCAGTCCAAAATCTGCAAGCTTAAGATTTCCTTCATTGTCTATAAGAAGATTTGAGCCTGCAAGAAAACAAAACACATCATATAGGAATAAAAGATTTAACATTCTGATCTAAAAACATAATCCTTTTAATACACAGACCTTTGATATCACGATGAAGTACTTGATTTACATGACAATAGTGAAGCCCCGTCAAAAGCTGTCTCATGTAACACTTGGGAAGGGAAATGTAACTCAACTCAGACAACAATAAAATGAACTACTATTAATATATGAAATAACACTTGGTATTAACAGTAATACCTTAATTTGGGGAACTGTAAATCTCATCCCAGGTCGGTCAGCAAGACCTGTTAAATCATGGTCCATGTATTCAAAGACCATATAGATGCCACCTTTATATTTGTTACCATCTGCAATCCCCAAAACAAGAATGAAAGGCAGACAAACTAGGTTTAGTATGCAAATCCCAAAGGAAATTGATGGTGATATTCACACCACCAGAATTATAAAGCATATTATGTGCTACTGTCCAGCAATTGGCTAATAAAACGAGAATGAATGACTTGCCTGGCCTCCCCTGTTCATCTTTCTCAGGCCCTAAAAGAAAAAACACAATTTTATATATAAATAAAACAAATTTTTAAATCCTAAATCATTTTGATAACAAAGGACATTTAGTTCTTGAAAAAGGGTACCTGGAGAAGTCACAATTTCTTTCAGCTTGATCACATTTTCGTGGTGTAGTTTCTTTAGAATTTTGATTTCTCGTATAGCAGTTATAGGAAACTGCAATGGCAAAATTTACAATGCAGTTCAGAGGAGAAATTCATAATACAGAAGTAATAACAGATTGTGACTATAATTTCTGATTTAGGTTCACTGAATAGCATGTACAATGAAAAAAAGTTGTAAAAGCAGAGGAGACAAATTAGGAATGAAGCAAGATACAAATAAAATACATTATGCACCCATAATGTAATAAATAATGAAATATTCAAATCAAAGATATACCCCCTCTCTCTCATTGTCCATTCGTATTTTCTTCAGAGCAACAATTTCACCAGTTTTGATCTCTTTAGCCATGTAAACCTGACTGCAAGCATAAATATATGAAGGTATAGATCAGTTCACTTCGGACAGTATCAACAATGAAGTAGAAACAAGATTTTTTTTTCTCTGACTATAAGGAACACAGAAAAAAAAATGCATTGATGTGAACGAAGCTAAAACTAGATGACATTTTAAAGGTGTCATGGAGTTGGGAACTATGTCCAAAGAAGAAAACCAATGTGGCAAAAAGAACTATTTCAGAAACAGACAAGAGGACAAGGGAACGCAAGACAAGAAATTGCACAAGAAAAGCACCCAAATAAACCATACAGAACCAATCAAGGTTTCAAAAAACGATCTGTAACCGTGTTGCAGCCACAACATCAAGGTTTTTGAGGTCTTTGACCACATCGCAACAGCAATTGTGGCCACACCAGCCATATTTGTTCACAATTTCCCGCAATATCAAAGATCGCAATGAAACCATAACCAAGACCGCAATTTAAAACGTTGGAACCAATAAATAACTTAAAAAGCAAAAGATACCTAGCAATTAAACCTCAAAGCACACAACAATAGATAACTATGATGATTTATTCACTCATTGAAATTTTCTGATTGATAATAGCCATGCTCGTGAATCAAGAGTTCTAAAAGTCTCATATTTAAGATGTTTTCAAGTTCAACCTAGCCCAACAGAATCTCTCCAATAGTCCCCATAGAGTGTTGCATAGCAATCAAGCATAGATACCATTGACTTCATAAATTTTCATCTTCCATTTTCAAAAAAGAGAACCCGAAAAATTTGTTTTTGATAACGTAAAGCTTTAGCAGTACACAAATTGAAACAAACCCATATGTGCCCTCGCCAATTTGTTCCAACTTCTCGAAACAATCAACGCTTCTGGATCCCCGAGTGGGTGATTCATTCACGTTCAGTTGCCCTGGGGCTGCCATAGCCATTGCTCCCTAATCTTCCAAGAACCGAAATTCGAAGCCAACTGCGAATCGAATTAATCAGGGTTTTCTTTAGGGTTTCTTGCGCGCGAAATTTTCCCGGAAATCTACCAGAAAATAGAAAAGCTGATGTTTGGCTGCTCTGGACTGAAAATTCTACTTTGGAGAATAAATAAAACGTATCTATAATCATTGATTTGAAAAATAAATATTAAGATTATGAGAAGATATATTACGTGTGTGTTCGCATGGCATTGTAAAAATTGATTTTGAATGAAATTGATTTTAGTTAATCTTAAGTTTGGATGAGAAATTTCAAGAAGGTAATTTATTTTTATAGAGAATTTAAAATACTTTGTGGTGAAATATGTTATTTGGATAAAAAATTTAGTAAGAAATTGAAATTCTAATAATTTATAAAAATATTTTAATTATCTAAAATTGTAGAATTTCAAATTTTATTAAAAAAGAAAAAATTTGAAATTTTCTATAATCACTTTCTCACACATATATGTCTATTTTCTCCCTCACTCTCCGTTTCTCCCTTCTCTTTTCTTTCTTTTTATTTTTTATTTCTTTATGGCATCTCTCTTTTATCTCTCTCCTCTCTCTCATCTCCCTCTCTTCACTCTCTTTCTTCTCTCCTCTCTCCCTTTTCTCTCCCCTCTGTCTCATCTCCCTCTCCTTTGTCTCCTATTTCTCTCTTTTTTTCCTCTTTCTTCTTTCCTTTCTCTATATCAATATTGGCGTAAAAGTATCAATATTTATATTTTTTAATTATTAATTATTATTTGATAGTAAATTATTTGTGAATTATTAAATATTTAAAAATTCACTAATGTTTATTTTTAATAAAATTTAATATTAAAATTTTAATTTTTAAATATATATTTAAAAATTATATTTTGTATATAGTGGAGATTAAAATGTCATATCCAAATTTATAATTTGAAATTTAAAAAAATTGAATTGATTTATCCAAACAAAACATTTAATAAATGAAGAAAATTTAAATTAAAGCAATCCAAATTTCAAGTATTTTTAATTCTTTGAAATTTTAAAATTCCTCATCCAAACACAACCTAAAACTAATTTTGAAATAACGTGATTTATGTTTAGATGTTTTTATTATAAAAGCAAAACTTAGTATAAAATTTTTAGTCTAACGTAAAAGCTGTCTAAAGTTACTTCAACTCATAATCAATTTTAAATCCAGAATCAATTCCTCAACTAGAACCAAACATGTAAAATATATACTTAAAATTACGTTAATTGATATTTCAACGTTATTCTAAAAAATCTAACATGAAACCAAACATGTACTACGTGTATGTGATGCGTACCACCCCATTTATGCAGTTTGGTCTTAAGTTGCTTTTGATATGTTTGGGTTTAATAAAAATTAAACATAATGTATTTTAAGAATAGATTTTAGTTATGTTTTAGATTATTTGAATTTGGTTCATTATCATATATTCTTTTAAAATATAGAATTGTTTAAACAATTATGTCTTTTTTTTATAGTAACAATTATGTTTTTAATAGATAATATTTTATATAACATAATATTATATTTATATTAATATTATTTATTTTGAGATATATATTGTAAAGTATAATTTAATTGTAATTGTATAATTTTTAATTTTACAATTTAACTATATATAATATTAAGATCAAAATATTGTGTAAATAAATCTAATTGACTCGATCTTATCACATATGTTATTAGGTATTGAGTTAGGTTCGAATTTAAATATATGATTACTAATTTTTTTGGTCGAGTAAGGACATAAATAAATCTGTCTTAATCAGTTTCATGAATACTCAGTTGGATATCATGTCATTGCACGAGTTGATTCTATGCATGTTCTAAAAGGACCTAAATATATAAAACTAAATTGTTAACTTTAAAAGTATAAATAAAATGTTAACTTAAAATCAAATATAGGTGTACAATAGTTATATACACACACACGCACACACACATTACATAAAAAGATCAAGGACCAACCACGATTGTGCGCAATGAAGACGTCTACATGCCCATAAGGAAAAATATCTATAGAAATATGTTTACAAAATCCAAGAACACAACATGAGTATCATATCCTGCATATTATAAAGGATATTCCACACTATCCTATATCATAGCATAATAGAGGGCTACCATAAAAAGAAAAAACTTATTGTACCAATCCATTTAAACTAAACTCGGCCATAAACAGTTACATACATTTTTTTTCTAGTTGTTAGCCGTATAATAATATCATGACAAGTGTCTACATGATAACCAATATTTTTGTATCTAATATCTATACGTTCTAATTTAATAGGAGCCACTTAGGCAACATTTCCACCTAGTCAACCAACGATATGGGTTTACATACTGTTATGGACTCCTCTTTGGAGGATTAGGTCCAATTTGGCAAATAAGTTAATGTGTTGGTCCAATTATCCATGTCCATTCTTTGGACACGCAATGTGTAATATCAAAAACCTTTCAACACTAGATAGATCACAATACAATTGCAAAGCATAAAATCAAGGCCATTATTCTATTGAAAGAAGTGATTATGTTCTAATCTGCCAAAAAAGACAATTTTCACACTACCTCGCATAGAGAACTTTATGGTAAATAAATGGAGGAATAATATAAACAAACTTTCTAGGGTCTAAGGTACTTTCTCGAACATTTAATATTCATTTGTATCTTGCATATACTAACTTGAGTGTTAGAATATTTATAAGTACATTGGAGCATAGATTGTATGTGTTCAAGGATATTTTGTTTGAATATTTCATCTCTAAGAATTAGTGTTTAACACATACATTCTTTCAAACTACTATTAGTAGAGCTGGCAAAATGGGTGGCCCGGCAAGCCAAATGTGAAAATTGAGCCCGGTCAGGCTAGCCCAGATTTCTAATAGGCTTTTTTTTGCCTCGGTGGGCCCATCGGACCGAGTCATTTTGGCCCATGACTCTTTTTTCTTAAATTTTTATACATTTTACAAAGGAAAAAAAATCCCCAGTACCCTTTTGGGCTTATTTTTTATGGGCCAGGCCATTTTGGCCCGCCTTTTTTTTAGGCTAGAATTTTTATGGCCCAGTCTGGCCTGCCCGCCAGGCTGACCCAATTTTGCCACCTTTAACTATTAGCATATCCTCCAACCGCATACAAAACCAAGGATAAATCATTGGTATGAAAAAAATGTTAAAGTAACTTGTGTTTAGGTGATAGAAAAATATGTATAGATGAATGTGAATGGTGAAACATCTTCAATTTCCTTTTTTGAAGCTTCTTTGTTAATGTAACTAACGAAAAGTTTATTTGCCACCTTTGAGAAAATATAAAAACCAAATAAGAATAAAATAGGAAGTGATTAGTTGAGTATCAAATAATGAAATATTAGATTAAACAATCATATATTCAAATAGTAGGCCATGGCTATCCTTAAAAAAAGATGAGAATTTGCCTTCTAAAGGATCTTTCTTTTTTAAGTTACGATAGAACCCTCAAACCCCTATATTTTTTTTTTGTTTTAAAAAATCACATAAATCACAAAGTATAAATGCTTTAACTTATTAATGAATAATCATGCCTTTTCGGCCGTTATAGTAAATTTTAATCATTTTTCATGACTAAAAGGTGAACTGGTAAAATGCATTTCACAATCACTCTTCACTGTGATTTAATTAAAGAAGGTTAAGACACAAAAATCTGAAATGAAAGGTAGAAAGCAGGGGTGTTCACATTCAATCCAATCCAAAAAATAAATAAATCACAAGTCGATCCAAAAAAATCAAAACCGAATTTCTTTGAATTTTGTTGGATCATGTTTTTGTATAACCAATCGGTTCAGATCGATTTTCAGTTAGTCTTTGCAAAACCAACTTGATCTAAGCTGAACAGATTTTTTTTAATATACATACGTTATTATACATTTCACATGTAACTTTTATGTATTTTATTATGTTTTTTAGTATTTCACCAATATTTTTATTATGTTTTTTCTTCATGTATCCAACCAACATAGGAGAACTATATATACTTCGTTCTCCTTGACTTTATTTTGAATATATATGTACATGTTTCTTTAGAAAAAGAAACCATGTTATAGAATAATAAATTGATTGATTGATATGCTTCTTTTTTATGCTTATTTTAAAACTAATGCTCAATATTTAGAGAGTAATAGAAAATTAAAATGTGGGTAAGGATGTGTCAAAAAAAATTGAATCATCAATTCAATTCAAACCGCATTTTATCGGATTGGATTGGATCAAATTTTTTTAAGAAACAATCCAAACCGAACCGAATCACAAGCTATTTTAATCTTTGGATTGGATGATTTTTTGACTCAAAACCAATCCAAATTGATCCACGAACACTCGTAGTAGAAAGCGTGTTTTACTCTCTCTCTCTCTTTTTCAGCTATTAAAAAAAATTTTGGGCTTAAACTGTCATAAGGCCCAAAAGAACCGGACCCATTTGAATTATATGTCAATAAAACGGCCTATCTTTCCGGCCGACTCAAATCTTCATTGGCCAGGTAGACAAATTATTTTTTGGAATTACTATTAGCACTAAGTTTTTCTACATAACTTTTAGAATTTTGATTTCAAAATATATTAAATACTTTTTCAAAAATTTAATTCTAAAAATAATTTATAAATTATTTTCAGAATTAAAATTTCAAACTTAATATATAATTCACTTTCAAAATTAATTTTTCATAAAAATATTTAATTCATTTCAAAATTAACATTTCAGAATATATCAATCACTTTTTGGAATTAAATTTCTACAAACAATACAAAAACCACTAAAAGCAAGGCGTGTAAAAAACAATTTCCTTTAATTTTTCTCTCAATCTTCGGGCTCATTTAATTGCTAATGTACAGTGGCCCCACTGGTTCATTTCAGATTTTCAAAGAGGTGTGCAAGACTGCAAGGTTGAGAGGGAACCAGATAAGTATAGATCATTATGAGTCCATATTTAATATGATTAATTAAGATCAATATATAAACAAAATACATTTTATCTAGAGAGATTTTAAAAAAGAAGAAAATTGGAGGCCGAAACTTGATTTTTAATTTATTTTTTAAATAATTTCCTTTATAATGGTATAAATAAATAAAATATGGCTTTAAAAAATATTTACTGTAACCAAAAATTATTTAAGTAATTCTTCAACATATGATTTTGTTTTTTTTTCCTAATTAATTCACCAAAATATAAGAGTCAGTTAGTCATGTTTGAGTATTATACACGAGTAAAAAATAAATATTAGGTTAAACATATAATTTAGTCCCTATACATATCATACATTATTAATTTGGTCTTTATACATAAAAACTTATTAAATTGGTCCCTATATATATAAAGTTATCGCTTTGGTCCTTGCTGTTATAATGTCATTTACGGATTCTTAATTTGGTTCTTATAGATGTAGAATATTCTTAATTTAGTCCTTATACTTGTAGCTCATTTTTAATTTGGTCCCTATAAGAATTAAGAATGCGTTACATCTATAAGGACTAAATTAAAAATCTGTAAACAATGTTGTAATGGCAAAGACTAAATTAAGAATACGCTACACATATAAGGACCAATTTAGTAACTTTTCATGTATAGGGACCAAATTAAGAATCTATGATACGTATAGAGACTAAATTATGCGTTTAACCTAAATATTAAAAGAGCTTTGTCTCCTTGACTAAGGGCCTGTTTGGATTAACTTATCGATAAGCACTTATAGGATAAAAAAATAAGAAGAAAAAATGAAATAAGCTTCTCCATAAGCTTAAATTAGCTTATTCATAAGTTAAAAAATTAAATTTTGAAGAAGTTAATATGAAAAAGCTTTTACAAATTAGCTTATGCATAAGCTAATTTTAACTTATGGAGAAGCTAATTTCACTTTTTCTTCTTATTTTTTTCTCCTATAAATACTTATAGAAATGTTTTATCCAAACAGGCCCTAAATCAATCCTAACTCAACCAAATTCATCAAAGTTTAACGTGGCTTGTGAATACTAAAAATCTAAGATAAAAAAATAAATTAAAACAGCAAACGATCAAACAATTTTGATTTTATTTTTTCAACTCGGTCACAAAAACCTCAATTAATAGGCAAGGCCTAATCCAACCATAAATTCTTTTTTAAAGATGGTACTTTGTTGTTTTCCACAATTCAGTTTAGTTAGTTAAGCTGAGATATGAATTACTTTGGGCATGTAGAGTTTCTTTGTTTAATTAATATTTGTAAATTTACAAGTGAAGTAAATAAATCATATATAAGAGAAAATTAATTTGCACTTAAAATTTTAGATATACAATATAATATTATATATTTAATTTATGCATTAAAATCTCATTTGAATCCTTCAAGTTTCTTGCTTAAGCATCACCATAGCCTAGAATTATGAGAAAATCCTCAATCGCGAGATAGGCATCCTATTGTCTGTCTGAATTAACTATGAAAAAATATTTTAATAATAAATTATATGCATAATTGATTATTTTTATAAGTGTTTATACATAATAAGTTTTATATTTAAAAATTTTAAATGAAAAGAAATATTAAGACAATTGATTTCATTAGTTGTCGAAAAGAATAATTTTTATAATAAAATTTTAAAAAAGTAAATGAAATTATTTGTAATATAAGACAATTGATTTCATTAGTTAATATTGTATATAATCAATTATTAAGGACAAATGAAAAATAAAAATTTAATAAAAATTAATATTATAATTTTTAATCATAAATTCTAAAATTTTAATTAATTTAATTTTTTTCCTTGTTATAAAGTAATTCAAGATTTTTATTTTTTTCAATATTACAAAACTCAAATAGATTAAATAGTTCTTTTAAATTTTTTTCTTTCAGAAATACTAGCAACACTTCCTCTAACATTTTCTTCTAACACTCTCTTTATTATTGGCTAAAATTTATTGAAAGTCACAAATTATAGTAGGTCTCACTTCTAAATCAAGAACGAGACTCATTAAATGAGAAGTAGAACCACTAAAATTTGTGATTTCTAATAAATTTCAGCTAATAATAGAGAAAGTATTAAAAAAAAGAGTGTTAGAGAGAATGTTGTTAACATTTTTTTTTCTTTCAATTCACACTTCTGTTTGAGAGGAGGTTTGGGTCATCTCTAAGATTGTCTTTTTAGAAAAATAATATTTTGAATTTTTTACCCTTTTCTATATGATGATTTTTCTATAGTCTAAACCCCACCAATACAATCGGTGATGGTCAATACTATAGTGTTTGGTAAAGATAGTTGACTCTGACTTTGAAACTCAATTCCCATTTGTTTTAAGGTGATGATACCATTAATCTAATTTGCATATAAAGATAATGGGAGGTATGCTATCATTGTTCTCTTTATTCTCGAGTTTAAAGTAAAACTTAATAAAAAAAGTTAAAAGGCTAAAATAATAGTGATGTAGTTAGTTGAGGCACTATGGATCCAGTGCAATCCTATAAAGTCACATGGCCCAGTGCAAGGATGAAGATAATGTAGATAAATGTTGAATATTTTATTTTATAGCCATGCTAAAGTCATTTCGCTTTCTTGACTACAGAACTAAGGTGGCTCCCCTGAGTTATGGTGATACAGTCGGCAGGTCAAGAGGGTGTAAATATGCAAAATGTACACATTTTAATTAATAACTAATGTGCAATCTATCACTTTCTGATCAACCACTTTTCTCCCCTCTATTTACATAGGTTTGTTTAAAAATATAACCTTAGCTTTTAAACAAATTCATTTTCGTCCACTTAATTTTAAGTCGTCCACTTAATCTCAATTTGTCTTTTCGTTGAACATATTATAAGTGAAAATTTACACAAGCGTAAAAAAAGAAGGTATAAAGGGGGACAAAAGTAAAGTCCACTAGCTACAGTAACTTCAGATTAATTGTACATGTATAAAACTTGGGAGATTGCAATCTAACCAATTAAAAGTTGATTGATGAGAACATATTCACGAGGGTTCATTTCATACTGTTTGTAATTTCTGTTACCAAGAAAATAATAGTTGATAGAAAGCGGCTTAATTTGTGTGCTGGGTAAGGGAAAGTTTTTGGGACCAGTTCCTAGATTGGCCTAACAATTATGTAATTGAATCACAATGATATTTATATGTTTGCATATATTTAATTATTATCTTAATTGTTAATTTTTTTAATTAATAATTATAACTTGTTAGTTTATTCTTTAAATATTTTGCTTTAGAAGAATCACATTCAATCCCCTTTTTGAGCTTTGATCCTAAGAACATAAATTCCTATCCTCGCAATTATATATGACTCATTAATCAAAGTTTGTAGACAACCCCTCCAAATTTGTTATCCACATGAAGTACGGTTAATTACAGACTAATTAAATGGAAAGCTACCCAAAGTGGTTTGGCCTAGTGAAAGCGTGCTAGGTCTATAAGGTAAAGAGTGTGTATAGGGATACTTCACAAAGTGAGAGGTTCCTAGCTCGATCCTTACAAAAAGTATCCTCTTGGGGAGGAGGTTTACCCATGTCGCTCTAACTCCTGGGACTGTGAAGTTTCCTCTCCATAGTTTTTAGAAGAAAAAAAAAATGGAAGGCTGAAAAATCAACATTGAAACCCTTTATAGAGAGCAAGAGCTCTAAGGGAGAGTCCATTAGTGGTTACTCTTAGATAAATAATAGAAAAAGTTACTCAAATAGTAATTAGAGATCACTGAAGAACAACTTATCATGACTATCATAGAGCACCTGTTGCTGGTGGAAGATTTCTATTGCTCTTAAGACAATGGGTTTCAAGACAATCAACAATGATTATTTTTTTGGTATAAACAACAGATATCCTTTACAGGAGACAATTACACTTAAGTCGGATAAGACCATTATAGGCGGCAAGTCAACAATGATTATTTAATTGTATGTTCATTTGTATCTCGCATGGATTGAAAAATAGAGATGAATAATAAAGTATAAAAGTGTGGGATAAGTTATCAAATCTATTTTAGAAACATTTTTAAGTTGTTGTGAACTTGCGTTGGAGTAAAAAGCTAATTAAATTACTTAAAATTATTATAAATTTTCATACTTTCCCGCACCACGTCATTTTAATTATTTTAAACAATTTAACTAACTTTTTACTCAAATATAATGATTCTAAAAAGTTTCTTAAAATGGATTCTACAACATACCTTACACTTTTATATTACATTATTAATTTCTTATTTCAATTTAATATATTTCTATCTTAATTTTAAAATAATAAATGAATAATACTAGTTTATAGTATTTTTTAAATCTAATTTCTTAATGTTTTAATTAAAAAAAAAAAAATCTCTCTTAGCATTTTAAAACGTATAAAAAATAGCAAATTTAGGATGATACGTACATCTCCCAAAGTAGATTTTTTTTTTTTGTTTTTTTGAAAAACCTCCGCGCCACTTTGAATTTCATTTAAGATCATTTTATCCCTCAATAATTATAATGTGGATTCAAATTTGAATAACTTCTATTCACATGAATAAAAGACGTCAATCGTATTATTTATGACACCATTCTCAAATTTGTCATTTTTCTTTATTACGATTTGTTTGTTAATACCCTTAAAACTTTTGAATTTTGGTGTTTAACTTTTGCCAATAATATTTTAGTGCAATCACTCCCTTCTCTTGTAAATGATCACAATGTTTATTATAGTTGTTTTTTTATTCTTATCCAAAAACTATTAATGAGTCCTTCAAAACATTCAATCATGATTGAATAGGAAATACATCTTCATCCATTGTAAATTTTGTTTTAGACTTTGTATGGTCAACCCTTCATTCTTCATCAATCATAATATTTTTTTAAGTTAACCTGGGGAGATAAAGGTGGAACTTGATACTTCAATACGAAATTAACTTGTATTTGAGATAATACGAAATCAACTTGAGATTGTTGATTGGATCAATTCCTACCAAGGCTAGTTGTTATGATTAAAAATTCAATCCATATTGTTTTGACATTGCAAATGAATTACCTGTTTGACAAAATATCTGGATGGAAAAAATTAGGAAATGGAAACATAAAAAAATTCCCACGTTTGAGTTGATTTTTTTTTTTTGAAGAAATTAGAAGATTTTAAGAATTTTGATTATTTGAAGAATGGGAATTTTGCGTCCATCTTTTTAAAAGAAAAATTATATTGATTGAGATCCAATCGTTAAGAAAAGAAAGGGAATA
Organism: Spatholobus suberectus; assembly: GCA_004329165.1. Lineage (NCBI taxonomy): Eukaryota > Viridiplantae > Streptophyta > Magnoliopsida > Fabales > Fabaceae > Spatholobus > Spatholobus suberectus. The sequence goes on from CM014734.1 coordinate 74,339,517, forward strand.
CAAAGGTTAGAATTTGAGAAATAAATAGATACAAGAGGATGAAAAATGTTTGAAGTTAAGTTGTAAAGTGTCAATATATGCATCATTTACTCCTTTATAAATTGGAAAATTTTGATCGAATGCAAAAGCTTTTCTTTATTTTTACCGTTGCCAATTTGACTGTTTGTATCTCCTATATATTATCTCTAGAGTAAGGATTCTCTCCATTTTCTGTCCATTTCCTATACTTTTGGGTGTATAAAGGACATTAAATGTCCATTAAAATATTAATGTCTTTTATACACACAAAAATGATAATAATGAACATGAAGTGGACAACAAGAAATGAAAAAGATCTTAACTCTATTTCTAGACCCCATTCCTACTGTTTGCATTTTTTACCGTTAGTTTCACAAGCATTTCCTATTATTTTTGCATTCTATTTCCTATCTTTTTATTTCTTACCACACAACATAGTTAAAAAATAGGACAAATTTAGGTAAAATTTCTTATGTGTTTTTATTATTATTTTAATTAAAATTAGTGTTTCACTTTGATAACTCACCCAAAACATATCACTTTAGTAGCCAACATTAATTATTGAGTTAAAACTTCAATTTTAATTAAAAAAACAAAACAAAAAAAAAATGCAAAAGGTGTGCCTATCCCTAGTTTTATCCAAACAAACATTATTGATGATGGCATAAAAGTCGTCATGGGACCCACAAAAATTAAACAGCAACTGATACTTGTCCGGGCAACCGGTGCTATGACATGGCAATCCTTAGTTGCTCCCCAATGTGATAAACTTGCAACTAAAAGCACTTATTGAGTTGTTTTTCCATCAGCAACTTATGTTAAAATTGTTCATAAAGCAGTAAAAATGACGTAACATTATAAGCAAGTGTGAAAATTTATATAAAATATAATTTTCACCAACTCGTTGGAGTTTCTTGATTGGAGTTCCCCTAAAGTACAAAAGGTATGCATGCATCTCTTCTCTTTATGTCAATTATACGTTTGTAGCTCAAAATAGATACCAACTTAAGTGTCTGACTACGTTTGTAGTACTACCACTTTGATCATGATCTAACCCTGACATCTTCAGATTCAGCATTAACCACACTTTGGCAAGCCAAGAACTACACAAATAACCAAAAGGCAACTAATTTTATTATTTTCGTGCCAAATATCTAGAAGCCCCAAGTGAGGTTTAGTTGGTTGTGTACAGTGGTCCCGCTAGGCAAATGAGGGTCAATCCATGATGAAGGAATAGAAGGACTTCGGTGCATGAAGATTCTGGTGCCAAATTAAGTCAATGGAATAAGCTAGATGAGGAATGAAAGTGAGAGTGTGAGAGAAAGAGAGAAGAGTGGCGGATTAATTACTACAAATAAATGGAAGGTTGGTGGTGTCAACTTTAGCTGGACTACGTTTTAAGTATAATCATATACTATCCTTATGGTTGTGAAGGGTTGACTTGTTGTAAATGATCGTGGATCATGCAAGTCCACATTTGTTGTACAAATTCAACTACACGGATATTGGTTGAAATAAAAAGTATGAAAAAATAAGAATGGCTTGATTAAATGTCCTGTGCGCAGGTAATCATCATGATTTAGTTTTGGAACAGTACTCACCGTATCTTGAACTAAGTAGCTTTTGTAGTCGTCAAAGTCACATGACTCACACAGCATTAATTTGTTGCCGAGCCTATTATATGGGTCAAATACTAGATAACTAAGAAGGCATTATATACTGATTATTTTGCTTAATGATAACCCAAGTGCATATTTTTCTTCCTAGTTGCTTTTTGATCAAGTTTAATCATGTGTGCAATTTTATCTACATACTGGTTTTCCACAAGTTGATAAGGCTTCTTTAGTGGAGGAATAGTACTCATTGACATACCCCCACATGGGTCTGCATCACATTTTGGCACCGGTATATTGACTCTCGATTTGTGGGGAACCCAAAAACTTTGCGTTATTCTGATGAATTGCTCTTCTAATAAACACGCCTTGTCAATCTATATGCAAAGATCAATCATCGACGGTTAAGATTCTCCGCTGAAGTTTCTTTTTAAATATCACCCTACCCAATTCTGATAAGGTCTGCAGCTAAACCTTTTGTCCAAAGCTTCATGTGTGTTAGGGACCCTTCAAATTGTAGCCCAATGAACTGTAAAGTGTAAAGCTACAACTCAAAATTCCTTCTTGTGTTTTGGTAAGACCAGTTAACCGATGTACCATAACAACTCAGCAAAAGTAAACCCAAAGTTTGATGGTAAAAAGACTCCTCAAGAGACTTTTTGTACAATTAGGCAGCTTTGTCGGCAAGTTGGGCATAATAGACCCCACCTTTGATTAATGGGAGGACAAATTTTGCTAGATATAGTTGCCCTCTTTAAAACTAAAATCCAAACTAACATGATATAGTATAGTTGATAGATAATCATGTTTTTTAAATTTGTGGTCAGAGATTTAATTTTCGGTGTGTATAGAAAAACATCTTATGAAAGAGACCAATTTATTAAATAAATTTCAGTATCTCGATATATTAGTCTTTGAGTCTCAGCTAGAAAATATCTTAGATTCAAATAAATAAATAAATAAATAAAATACACCAACAAACCTTTTGTGATAAACACTAGCACTAGGTAACACCACCATCAACATACCATTATTAAAAAGCCTTGTACAAAGAGTTGGCCCTACCAACAACCCTTTGTTTTTCTCTGCAGGGTTCAGAGTCCCCAATATTCTGTCTTACTCCAACTAGCTCAGAACTATATATACATATAATACTTAATCAAAGTTCTAGCTAGCTAAAGTAAACCACAGGTAGTTGAAGATGTGGCGTCTTCTAGCTGCAGTGACAAGAAACCTTCACAGCACAAGAAAGAGTTCCAAGGTGGCAGATGAGAGCATGTTTGAACCAGGAAACGGTGTTGAGCTATTTGGACATGACAGGGGCAGAAGACAACATGGTTGGGGGCTTGTATGTAGCATTCTTCAAGCCCCCATATCCATACTCTCATGTGTTTCTCACCCTCAGGTTAATGGGTCTGATGGGGTTTGGGTGACTGGGGAATTCTCACAGGTATCTGAAATTAACCATCTTATGGTAAGTGACAGCATGAGATATGCAATTTTGATGTAGGAAATGTGAATACCAATTGTTGCTCTTGGTTTCTAAGGGCAACATCGCATAGCTCCCTCCCTCGTCCTCAGTTTTTTTTTTTTTTTCCTCTTCTCTTTTTACAGTTTGGATCATATGTAATATACTAGGGGATTGAATGGATCATGCAAAACTACGGCCTACTTTTTGGTGTTAATCAATGTATTATTTCTTTTTCCCAATTTTTCTATAAACAGGTGTATATATGTCTGGAATGGAGATATAATCATATAAATGTTGATGAAGCCTCCCCCCTCCCCTTTTTCTCCATTTTTATTTCTCTCTCTCTCTCTTTAATTAGAGCACATATATGGTTAAATCCAGAACAAGAAAAATATTTTTTTAGCATAAAACATATGGCTAGGTTCATGTCCCGCAAATAAAGAGAAAATATTGAAAGAATTTAGCTTTAAGCAGTTGATGCCTTTTTCCTTTTGGTCATGACTAAATGTTGATATAAAAAGCACACAGGCCACTTTGTATTGGGATGGTCGATTTCTGTTTTACTCCTATAGTTAATTTGGTCACAGTTCTTTGTTATTAAAACTAAACTTCTAAGATCTACCTAGCAGTGTACGTGCTCGTATTATAAGTTAAGCAGATCAAGAAGATGATTATGAAAAGTGAGATTGTTTGTGTTGTCTGGTATAATGATGTCAGGTTGGGGAGAAGCCTCATGGGATGCCTTAGAAGAAAAGAATATAAAAAGTAATTACTCTTGTTTTCACTTTAATTAACCAGGACCAGTTAAGAATAAGTGGAATTAAAAGATCCTCTCTTTTGTTGTCATTTAGGATTAGCTTTAATCCGATTCTAACTGGTTATTCTCATATATAATTTACATTTTACATTAGGCAAACGACATGGCATCCTCTATTGTTCCAAACGTATTTTCCCTAATTACTATTTTACTTAGACTTAATTACACTTTGTGTCATCTAAGACTCATCATTTTGTAAATTTTGCTACTGTATTTTTTTGGCTTGCATTTTGTCACTTTATTTTTGAAATTTTGCTAATTTTGTCTAAGTTTACGGATTTTTATTTAATGAATAGTTGATAATTGAGCAAAATTTACAAGATTTTACAAATAAGATAACAAAATACAAGACAAAAAAATCACAGTGTCAAAATTTGCAAAATGATAAAATTTAAGTAACACAAAGTGCAATTAAGCCTTTAATTTATAATTTCTTTGATTTCTAACCCCTCCCCCCGCCCCCCGGGCCAAAGAAAAAAGTAAATGAATTATATAACTAGAATATAATCGGGTGACTTCACACGGTATTTTGTTGTATGTTTTGGAGTATTTCAAAAGGCATAATTTTTATATTGTTTGGTTTGATTTTTTATCAAGTATTTATATATCAAATTGTATTAAAAATTTATAAGTGATTAGAAAAGAGGATGAGTTCGCGCATGAAATTGGGCCACGTGGCCACTGTTGTAGTGCACATCTCAAAGAATTTTTAATGACCTTTTTTTTACTGTCTTATTCGAAAATCAAGGATGGTGGAGCCTTATTTGTTATTAACGTTATCCCTTTTATAATATATTAGTATCTATTATTAACGTGGTTTTTGTTTCTTTTTCGTAACGTTAGTTTTTTTTATGACCCTTTTTTATTTATTAACATTTTATTCTCGGTTTTATATATACTTATTCAGAAAAATTTGAGTCTTCTTCTTCATCTAAAGAACGCACTCATCTTCTTCCTCTTTTGATTCCTGGATTACTCAATATTTGTTTTGCTAGTTTTGTCTCTCGAATTTATTTACTAAGAAGTTCTCGTTGTATCTTGAGAAACTTACATACACCATGTAGATAAGTCTTTTAGGATAGTATTAATTATCACACGCTTCAGCCAAATTTGCTCCTGTATTCGTCATCAACAACAACACTTTTTGAGGAAAAATAATGCTTGAATAACTGAATTACTAAATGCATCCTAATCTTGTGAGCTGATCAAACAAATAAAGATAAAAAAAATAAATGCCAAGAGTAATCATTCATTTAGGGGAGAAAATATAATTGCAGTAATAAAATATATAAAATTTATCGTTTTTCTTAAGGAGGTCCTAATGAGGGCGGCGCAGGGGGCAACAACATATATAGAATAATTCGTAGAAAGCAATTGGCGATCCATGAGAATCAAATTAGTTGAAGGCCATTTAATCTACGGGTACCCACAGAATGCCATAATCAAAATTTTGCAATTATTGATGCCAATGTGACGGTGAATTTGGATATTTGCTGCTCATAGACAAAGGAAGGATTCAAGAGTATATAAGACGTGAAAATTAATAAGGGAATATCTAATATAGTAGTTTTCACTATCAGCTTAGATTATCTCTTGATTTAGATGATTTCTCGTTACCGATTCTTCTGGGAAGAATTTCGATTCAGCTTATTGATTACACTTCAAAGTTATCAATCTAAGGTAATTTTGATCTTAAGGCTTACCAAATGATTGTTTTACAAGATATGGGTATAAATTTTAGAACCAAGCCTAAGCGTACTCATTCACGACAAGTTTATTAGTAAGTGCGGTGTGATTATCAAACGCATATAGGAAAGATTGATTTATATCAATATGTATAACTATTATAATGAAATACTCACATTTTGTCTTTATAACTTTTTTTAGATTATTTTGTCCATTAACTAACATTATAAAATATACCATTATTATGTTTTAACTACATAAAAGAAAATCTCACTGACTGCATACAAAATCCAATTTCAAAATAATTGTGTATTCTTATTTTCTATTTAACCTCCATCATCTCTCTTTTATTTTATTTTTTATTTTTTAAAAATAAAAATAATCATATAACCCACTAACTATATATAAAAAGGCACGAAGTGCCTTTTTTTTGCTAGTATCTATAAAAGTTATACTTATTCTTACACCATTCGATAATTTTTATTAGATAAATTTATTATCACAAACACTGTTAAATTGAAAGGTTCCATCATATAAATCACATTTATAAAGTCTTAAATTAATTTAAAATTATTTTATACCTCATTAATCTATATATGTTAAAATTGACATAATATATTTTAACACAAATAATTAAGATAATTTATAATTATAATTTAATTATTAGATTGATAAAAATCACATTTTTATATAGAGTTATTGATGACATATATTATTATTTACATCGTTATATAATAAGAGCATGAGAGGTAAAGAAATTAATCTTAATTATACAAAAATAGTCAATATCACTTTACTGAATCTAATTCTTATCATCTATTTTTGTTATATGATCAAAAATAATTTCTCTTATTTTCCCATTATTATATAGTTAAAATTAATTCTTATTGTCCTATCGTCTTTCTCTCGATGTTTTGTATATATAATATACATGTGCAGCATTTTGGCATGCCGGAAGCCATTATCATTACAAAACCTCGTGATCTATTCATTTCTCCACTATTGCAACTACCTAAGAAGCTCTAACTCTTTGCAGCTTTATTTTTCGATAGTGCTAAGATTGCACTTTTACTAAGTTTTCAATCAAAATATTCGTAGTATACAACGTATTTGCTACAATTGTCCACATGCGAGTCACTAACTAATGCAAGACAATAGAATCAATATGTATTGATTTAGTTAGGTGGGTAGGGTTCAAGTTTCTTAACCATGTAAGTTTAGGTTCAATTTTGAGATTTATGCATATAAAAAAAATATTTTGAGAAGTATATATTCTTATCCTCAACTTCTGCTTATATTTTAGAAGATTCATCTTTTACCGATTAAGTAATCCAATATATACGATTAAAAAATTGGTTTTGTTAACATAAGCTTAAAGGGGTTGTTTTTAAAAAATTATATATATATATATATATATATATATATATATATGGGACTAGGATCCGTTAACATCAGGTGTAATAGTTAGTCAAATTACATCTTCAATAACTTTTTGTATAATACAAATTTAACCAATCCAACTGTTAAATTTGATGATATTATCTTTATGATTATGTATATCAAATTGCACATCATTTGGACTTTTCTAAATATATTATCTAACATTAAATATTTACATATATTTTAATATCATATTGTATGTTAAAATAAAGTGATTTAATGAACTATTACATAATTTTAGAATTGTATGAAATTTTGCACACTTAATCTAATTAATAAGAATATCAAATTCAACGGTTGGATTGGTTAAATTTGCATTATACAAAAAGTTATTGAAGGTGTAATTTGACTAACTCTTACACCTAGTGTCAACAGATCCTGCCCTTGTATATATATATATATATCCTCTCAATATATAAATTAGAATAACTATCTTGAACGAGAGTATTTTCAGCTTTCATTCTTCAACTAGAGCATTTTTAGAGATTTTCTTAATCTTTTATCTCTTTCAATTTATCATTTTTAATATCTTTAGTTCTAAATTGAATTTTAATATTTTTTAAAATAAATTATCAATAATTAAAAATTAACATTGTATTACAATAATTGTTTATTATAAATTTAAAATATAATCTATATATTCAAAAATATTTATTTATTATAAATCCTCTATATATAAAAATGAGAATAGTTATCTTGAACGACGACATTTTTAGCTATTATTTTTCAATGATAGTATTTTTAATTATCATTCTTCAACGAGAGTCTTTTTACGAAATTCTCTTATCTCTTTCAATTTATTATTTTCAATATCTTTGTTTTAAATTGAATTTTAGTATTTTTTAAGAGAAATTATCAATAATTAAAAATTAACGTTGTGTTACAATAATTATTTATTATAAATTTAAAATATCATTTATATATTTAAAAATATTTATTTATTACAAATTTTAATTATAATATAATTCATATATTTAGAAGTATTTATTTATTATAAATTTAAGTTATATAAAATAGATATTTATTTTGTACAATGTATAGGTTAAATACTAGTGTGTGTGTATATATATATATAGAGAGAGAGAGAGAGAGAGAAGAAGTCCTACATTGAATTGAACATCAGGAGACTATCCTAATGCTAGTCAAGCCACATATGCAAAGGTCTCCCACGTTTTTCAACAGTTATCAAAAGCACCATGATTTGTGGACATACATATATATATATATATATATATATATATATATAGGCACTGTTGAACTCCACTTTCTTCGTAATGAGTAGTGATGACTATTATGAACTGATGAAAGACTTTTGATTTTACATATTCACCATTAATAGTAGAAGCTTTGCTGGACTTGGTTTTATGGTCTTTAGAAGTTATGCAAATTAAATTTTGTCTATATATGTGGTTGGTTTTGTCGGTCTTTGGTAAATCTGATATTAATTAGTAGATTTTCATCTTATCAAAAGAAAAAGAGTAGTTACCCACAATAATTCTTCTTTTTGCCACACCACTCATATTTTCCATCAATACTTGCTAATTGTTTCGGCAATAATGGGGGAATCGGAGAAAAAGGACGCAATAGAGAAAGAAACAAAGAATATGATTGGGCATTTGTTTGTCAATATTAAGTGGGAAACAATGGAAAATAGTCAACTATTATGGCTTTTATCTTTGTCATCTTTTGTCTTAATCTGAATTTGATGCCAAAGTGCATTTTGAAATGATTTATCTATGTTTCATACAATTGAAATTTTTCTATATGTTAACACCGGTTAATCAAGTAAAAATAGAAAAATTTTATAGAAAAGTATGAGATTTAGGGCAAATTACACTAATATCCTCTATCGTTTCTTGAAATTTCACACTATTTTTGCCCTTTAACTCTTATAAAAACCTTCTTTAATTGTTTGAAGCACAGTTTACTGTGGACCATTGTAACCCAAAAAATATATTAGACTATGTATTCCTGCAAATCGAATTATTGTAGGCATTAATAAGATAAAGGTATCGTGTTAAATTTTAGAAAACTACAAGAGGTGTAAGTGTAATTTGTTCTAAGATTTAATGTTATCAATGTATTGTTATTATAATTTTTAATGAAATTTGTTAGAAAGACTCTTTTGTAAAAAAAAAAAAAAAGTACTGAAAATGTTTTATCCTTTTAAATGAGTTTATTTAAATTAAATCAAATAAAAAATAATTTAATGTAGTTTCTTAATATAAAAAATTTTAGACAAAAAATCTCATATATTTTTTATTTACTTTTTTAGGTAAAAAAGAAAAAGTCATATTGGTTTAATTTTTCAAAAATGATCAAGGGGAAATTAATTAAACTAAAAAACATTTATCGAAACAGTCAAATTATGCAATTAATGAAAATAAAAAAGAAAATATAATAATTTTAAAAGTTTTAAGATAAACTACATTTATTTTCACTACTTTAAAAGTTTTAAAAACATTTTTCACTCCTAACTATGTTTGGTTTTTATCCTTCACCTATGTTTGGTTTATAAAAGAAAGTGAAAGGAAACAAAAAAGAGAAAAAAGAAAAGAAATGGAAAACTAGGGAGATAATTTTTAAGTTATTAGATAGGAAAGAAAATATAAAAAGTAAAAAATTTCTTTCTCTTTTTTGGTTGTGTACAAAGTGAATGAAAAGAATAAAACATGTATATAAAATGACATAATTATCCTTAAAATGAAAAAATAAAGATAATTTGGTCTATTTACAAAAAAACCCATTTCTTCACTTTTCCATTCACTTTTAGACACATTAAATATTAATGTAGGCACCTAATGGATGTGACTTAGTTGGCAACACACACTAAACTTGTGAGGGAGAATATAAGTTTGATTCTCACATAATACATCTTAGGGAGAGACAAGAAGTTTTAAGTATGACTAAGTTCCGGACCAAGGATTAGTCTTATAATTGATTCAAGGGTAGAGACTCGATAGATAAAAGGGAAGCCAAGTATAATTTTATTTTTCTAACATTTCAACATCTTTGTAATAAAAGAATATATAATAGAAAATATATTTATTCATAAGACAAATTAAACACGTTTTATAGATCCAAAATTACATATACCAATAATTAATTTCATATGTCACCAAGAACTCACATGAATTAATAACAAAAATTAGTATCTACATTAACCATAATTTTAGGAAAATATGTCCTATTAATTATATTCCAAAAATTATTAAATCATAATGGATTATGTTACTTACCGAATTATCTTTTATGACAATAATAGCCAACAATCGAAAAACTTACTTTTAGATTGTTGGAAAGTAAAAGAAGAAGAATATTATGTCATGGCAATGACCACTAACCTGAAAACAAATTCTGATAGACCTTCGATGCAACCCGATATCTATTTTGTTTTCCTAAGGTTTATATATTGGCCTGTTTAAACTTCAACGTCAAAAGCGTACTGGAGCCTCACAAATAGTGCTCAAAAGACAAAGATGGGAGGAGAAAAATAAAGAGAATATGCAAAGAATTGTGATAGGAAAAAGAGAATATTTGTTGGTGTATCTCAAAACTTAAGATGCATGTTAATCCCTTATATTAGTGTTCATAGGCTTACTCCACTAATAAAGGTTAATAAATAATTTTTAATTCTCAAATTAATTATAATCAAATCAATATAAATGGAAGACTAACAAAGTCCTTTGATTACAAATGCAATCTTTTATAGCCTTTAAAATAGTAAGACTAAACTATAAGAGAAAAATACTATTGGAAAGAAAAATAAATAATACTTAAATAATTTGTCTAAAAAGAAAAAAAATATAGAATTATCTTCACAATGAAAACTATAAAAAAATAAAATATTTATCCAAAAAGAGAAAAGTAAATATCATTATTTTTACAATAAAAGCTATAAAAAGATATTGTCAAAAATAAAAAAAAATATAAATAACATTTAAGTACTATTATTTTCAAAATTAGATTCCATCAAATAAAAATAAGTAGCCTAATATTAAAGGATCATCCATATTAAAATTTTAATTAAAAAATTTAGCCATCTGTCCCTGAATTGATTTACGGTAATTAAAAAAAATATTCATGTGAATCCCACCGGATATACTTCCACCCTCTCACTTTATACAATAAACCAAACGAATGAAAATATTTTGAAAGTTATATTTTCCGTTTTTCCTAAATCCTTCCTTCCTCCATTCATCGAACCCAGCCCACAGTAAAATAGCAATTGTGAGAAATAAATATAAATTTAAATGCAAAAATAAAATTGTTGTTGTGTTCATCTGCACATGTGGTAGTTACTGTTACCCATACAATTACTGTCATCCATAATAGTTGAGTTCTGACTTTACTTGGTTTAATTTAATTTGGATGATTTTATTATTTATTCCATCGATTGACATTAATAAACCAACATTGATTGAATGCGTATGAATGAAGTCTTTCTTTTTGTCATATACTTATATTGTTTCGAACCCTATTTCTGTTCTACGTACGATACATGTAATCACAAGTTTTTTTTTTGAAATAATAATCACAAGTTTGACTGACTGAAAAACTAAAGAAAATGAATGATTTTGGCAAAGCACAAAAAAATACATTCTGGTAAATAACAATTAAACCCCTGCATACGTGGACAGTGTCCGCAACACTCATTTTGAGAAAATTGCTTGTACGGATGCTAAGCGTATATATGAAGTTATTATCGGTGCCTATGAGAATAAGATTTTTTTTTTTTAAATAGTATGATATAGTTTTAATTTTTAATCTATATGACATTGGTTCAGTCCAGTACACTATATTTTTTTGGCTTTTTAAAAATATATAATAAATATGCATGTAAGTTTATTAATTTCTTTTATTATAAATATCTTCACAACAATCTACAAAAATATTTTATTCTATTCATATTATGTTTTCAAATTTATGTATTTTAAAAATTTATGTTAATGCATAGTATCTTACGTGCACTGTATTCATACACAACATAGCACTTAGCACATTCCTAGTTATTTCATGAAACCATGGCACCCCTTATCTCTACTTCATCGAACTTGCCTTTTAATACTTGAAGACGGCGACTTTATATTTTTCTTTCTTTTTAAATATGTTTTTCAATTCAAAGATTCATTTTTTAGAGAAAATATTCTATAAAAATAAAAAATAAATGAACGATTTAGATTGAATTTAAATGAATGGTCATAATATTTTTTGTCGTTAAGAACTTAACACCATGCTAACAAAATGATCTATTGATAAAATAGCTAAAAGTTTAAAAATTAATTACGAGGAATTAAATTTTAAAAAGAACGCATGTGTGTATATAGATATATAGAAGAGAAATCAAGAGTAACTTTACATTATTTAATAACTATTTGTATATATTAAATTTTATTAATACAACTGTTAAATATTTTGATATTAAGTTAACAATCATGCACACCAAATTTTAGATAAATCATACATTTACAATTATATAATCTTATAATCAACATTTACTGACACTTTTAAAAATATATTATGCATTAAATTTAATTAATTTAATGACATATAAAATAATTTTAAAATTTTATGAAAAATTGATTTACTCAATAAGAACTTTTAATTCAACACTTAACTTAATAAATTTTAAAGTGTACAAAAAATTATTGAAATGGATAACTTTACTAAGAGTTACTCTCAAAGTAATTTAATCCCTCTTCAATCTATATTCCAAAATAATAGGTCCCATTATATTTGACTTATATTCATTACCTCATTAATTTTAAGCATGGAATTTTCCAAGTTACTTGGCTTTTTTTTTTTCTTTCTTTTAATTATGAAGTGGACATATACGACTACCCAAAACTAAAGAAATGATAAAGTGGACCTATTATACACACTCAATTTAAACCTTTGTCAAATTAATTTCAAGTTTCCTTATGATGTCCTGATCCTGTCTCCAAAATCCAAACATACGTCTCATAACTTATGATGATTGATTAATACCCAATTTGAAAATTTTAAGGCACCAAAATCATCAATGCATGAGTTTCCCTCGGTGGGGGAGTCTTTTTAGCATTAGTGGCAACAATTGGATCTGGGTGGTTTGTGGAGAAGGACAAATGGCATGAAGGTGTGCGATGGTGGGCTATGGTGAGCACGGAGGCTGGGTCGATGGCCCGTGATTTTAGGCACAGTTGGGTTAGGTTATGGTGGGTGAGGGTGCTTCTAACGTTTGTGGCTGGATGTGGGCTTCGTATTCATTGACTTTGATGGAAACCATTGCTATTTGTTGGATTTTATGGAAGAAAATAGCGAATCTTAGTCAAATAAGAGGAAGCCATATCAAGACTCAATTGGCATCAATCTATAGTAAATATGTATTTCAAATTTTCAAAAAATATTATATAAAATTTGTAAAACTTGTTAATGATTATATAAAACAAGTTTAAAGCCTACATTAGCATGTATTCCTTTTTTTGGTGGGTTAGTACACCACCTAAGCATGTGATGTACCCTAAAAACCACCCTTTTAGGTGTGAAACTAAACCAACTGTAACTCAATTGTCATGTATAAGTTATAGTTCTTTTTGTTATAAAAATCATTGACGTCAACAAAGTTCAATAAGTGAGTGCATGCTTGAATTGAAATTTGTAAACTTAAGTTTGAATAAATTTCATTTTGTAAACTGAGTTTGTAAAAACAACCTTAGTATTATTGCTTTCAATTGATACTTGGTTTTAGGCCAAATATATGTATGTTTGGATTTCAATTAGGAGAGCTCAAAATTACTTAACAAACTTATAAAATTTTTCCTTTTTTATTTGTACATTAGAACTTGCAAATTTACGTGGAAATTCGCAAAAATATTTTGCAACTTTAATCCAAACATAGCCTATAAGTGTGCTAACATATTTTTAAGAGAAACTAAACATATCACCAAACAGAGTTTGCTTGACAAATTTACGTTGGAAGAGTCCAAATCGTAAATCATAGCCTCAATTGTGTGTTTTCTAGAATGTAGCGTTTACATAATCACAATCATTAAACTCTCTACAAAATTTTTGGCAACATTTCTAAGTTCTTTTTTTTTTTTTTTGGCATTTGTGACAATGTTTTAAAATTCACATTGCTTGTTGAATCAATGAAAATAGTGATTACAATTTTTTAACTTAATTGTAATCAAACAAATATATATATAATATATATATGTATAGAGAGAGAGAGAGAGAGTAAGACAGTCAAGTTGTAGCGCTAGCTTTTTCCCACCTCATAACTTATGGAAACAAATGACTTTTCACATATTTAGGCTTGTTGCTTCTTCAATGTATATGAAAAGAGGTGAAGACTACTATGGACCACCTTCACATGTGGTCTATGGTGGATTACTTTTATTTATTGTTGGATTTATCTAATCCTCATGGTTACACAGTGCACCCTCCATACCGGATCCCTCCCCACGTCTCCCTCTCCCTCCTCTAGGTACCACTTGTAACGACCTGCTGTCGCTACATGGTCAACTGACAACTAATGCAATGCGGAAGACTTAATTTTGGATGAAAACTCTTAGTTTAATTTATGTATGAAAAAGAGAGTGAATTTTTTTTTTGGCAAGACATACGACATTCATTCCTTTCAAAAACTTTAATGTATAAAGCACAAACAATCATAGAACATACTAAAATAACTCATGCATACATCACAAGGTATCAAGTGCAAATGGTTGTGCCTTATGGTACTTACAGACCAACATCATCGTCAAAGCATCTCAAAAGAGAGAGTGTGTGTACATACAATAGTGCGTCCATTGACAAAAGTACACCATGAAAAGAGAAGGAAAAAAAAAAACACCACACACCCCCTAGGCTGGTCATACTCCTAAACACTACATCTAGGAAGGAGGGGCAGTAAGTGGAGCATCAGTAGGTGGCTCCTCAGCTCTAGCAGCTAGGACGAGGATGAGGTCCTTGAGCAGCTCTCCTACGAGGTTGAGCAACAGGAACAGGCTTTCTCCACATCTCCTCGATGGGTAACCAAAACTCTAGTGATGTAAATAGAGTCACAAAAATACTTCAATTCCCGTAGGCAGGTAGTAAAGCGTAAGCTCTCCCCTATAGTAGACACTCTAAAGCTCATGATCGATCCTCCAAGCCCCACCGTCTCCCACAGTAGTCTCACGAAAGTCAATGCGATAGGGACCCACGTGAATGCGGTTTTGGATCATGGGTAGCGACCTCGAAACTTTGGGTCGTCTCGACATTTGCTCCCACGAACACAATGTTCAAGATCATCACAAGCACGAACCACACATGCAAACAATGCAAGGGTAAGCTTATGGTAATAATAAATACAAAGTCTAACTAATCTAATAATTACTTTCAAGAAAGAGAAGATACTAATATCAGAGGAGATTTCAACATTTTTAAATAAGCATATATAAACACAGTACAACAGAACTTCATGCAATTCATGTAGACACTACTCCATGGAGACCTTTTCAACAACTCGAGCGATCATTATGGAATGTCCCTTAACATAGCACCAGAGCCACAAGGATCACATGGATTCTTTTAAGGCACAACTATTGGGGGAGTCCATGAATTGATCTTGCAGAAGTTGGTAGTGGTTTCGCCAGGATAGGCATATGTGAGTAGTGGCTTACCATGGCACAAGGTTCGCGATAACCTTGACCTCAATGTGGGATTTGCCCGTCTATCTATCTTCAAGGTCCATCGTCAACTACCCCACTCTTTCTTCCAGCACTAGGTTAAGAGCTATACACCGACTCCCAACTTACGTGCCTACTTGCGACACCGTCCAAATAGGACCTATGCATATACGTACATATCATCAACGACAACAAAAACAGCAACTCAACATAGGGCCAAGATGTACACCCTATTTTCTACAATCAGTTCTCATTATCCATTAATTAGCAGATAACGTATGTTATTAAAATTTTCAAACTCAAGCTTTTGAGTTTCTCTCTTAAATCTTTTATATTCTATTAATCCTCTCTAATAACTTAATAATTAATGTTCTTAATAATATGGAAAACTAAGAGGGAAGTTTTATCTCAACAAATTATACTTTTATACGTAGGGAAAATATACATATTAGAATAGAGGAAGGTACATAAAAATCCTCCTAATAAATTAAAATATAAAATTCAATATTTTAATTAAAAGCATAATATTATTAATTATAAAAACACAAATTTCAGAATTTATCCCTCAACTCTGTTTATTTAATTATTTTTTATTATATTATATATATTTTAAATCCTCACGCCACTTATTTTGCTCCTTTTTTTTTGGATTTTATTTAAATATGTTATTACAATTATTAATATATATATATACACACACATATATATAAACATTAAAAATCTGTCTCGCAACAGATTTGTATTTATTTACTTATTTATTATTATTATTTAAAAAAAAAAAAAACAATGCTGATTGACGTTAGCTGGCCGAGGTTACAAAAACAAAAATTGCACGGTGGTTGTTATATATATATATATAAAGGATTTAGTTCATCAAATTTACGATTTAAAATTTTTAAGTGTTAAATAAATGAAATCTTTAACAGGTAAAATAGCATATAACTCAGTAAATCAGTCCTAGCATTTTTGCAAGATATATGGTTTCAATAATCGAATAAGTAAATCCATTTACACATGCACACTATTATCTATATCAACAATTATTTTACCACATCTAAATCAGCAAATCACATAAGATTTACATTATTTGTATACAACACAGCAATCAATATATTTCAGTCACACCATACTTCTATAATTATAACAGAAAAAAAAAAAATCAAGACAAAGAGAACTTATTAGGAGACAGGTAACCTCTTAACAGCATTTTTCATCTTAGCAATTATTTCAAGTTCATTACATTGATGCTAGAATATTAAAGATGAGAAGAAAAAGAGTAGAGATATAAGCTCCTTTACTTGTAGTCCTATTTGTGTGCAAGAGTGCTCCAATGGAAGAGGAAATGAGCACAAAATGGTGGGGAAGAATTTGCTCTAAGTTTGCTCCAGCAGAAGGTTAAGAAGGATTTTAAGAAAAAGCTCCTTCACTGATATTTGTAGGCAAGATTTTTCTGTGGGGATACTCTTTGCTGTTTAAAAAGAAACGTTCAGGGTTCTTTTCTTTCTTTTTTTTAGAAGCCAACGTAATTTCAAAGGGGTTCAAGAAACCAACGTATAATTCAGGGGGGTCAAATTATTATTCACAGAGGGGGTCTTTGAAAAAAAGGCTAACGTGGAAAAATGTTGGGGCTTCGAAGAGTAGTATATTAATAGTTAGTAAGTTGATTTAAACATTGGGTTAAAGAAGGGCCTTGGGTGGCCGTGGAAGCAATGCCCAAAGTGGCATTTTGCTTTTCAAAATTTGTTACTTAATGTGGCTAAAGTGATTTACTAAAAATGGGAGGTAAGGTTTAACCAAAATTGGTAAATTAAAAATTAATTTACCTTGAAATAGGTGCTAATTATCTTGGAAAAATGTGTTAATGACACATTAAGATTGATTCATGATAAGTTTCTAACTACGTGTTCACTTACACAGTGTAATTTTATACTGACAGTATATAATTAAAATTCTAATTTAATTAGAACTTCATCCGAATTTGTTACATAAAATCATACAAAGTGTTTTAATTAAATTTTCTCAATAAAACTTAATTTAAATTTTCTCTTGTAATTAATTTCAATCACTTTTAATTACACGTTAAGGGAACACAGTGTTACACCACTTCCTCTCACACGCTTTCCCCCTCCGCAACCTCACCTCCCTCCCTTTCAGCTTCGCCATCCCCAACCTCCTCCCCCTCTACTCCTTCACCGTCACCACCACCCGCCATTCCTCCCTATCCACAGCCTCTTGCTGACTTTCGTACAATCCAACACCTTGCAAGTACTGAACACCCAGAATCTAGATACAACATAAAGTAGCATTTGGAAAAGCTCCAAAATATACATATATGAATTCACGATGAGTACAAACAAAACTTTCTCAAGTTCACAATTCTTGATCACATCATCCTCTGTCAATCTTATGCCAAATCTTTGCTGCCCATTATTGTGATTGCTTAATCCAGGGATCCCCAAGAACAAACAATTGATAAAGTTTTTTTTTCCCCTTTTTTTATAATATGATATTTTTTGTTTCAAAGATTGGGAGCAGCTGTGAGAGTTATCAATTATTGATGATATTTTTCAATATTTTCCTAGCAAAATCAAATAAAAACAAGATAAAAGTACAGAAAGAGTAAAATAATAATAAGAAGAAGACTATAGCAATGCCATGATACTTGTTGACTATACACTATTTGGGGGAAATTTTCAAAGCTATAAACTCTAACCACAAAAACAGGAAGTAAGAAAAGGGTCAAAAATTACAAAGCCACCCAAAAGCATTTCATTGCAAAAGAGTAGAAAGCTTCTATAGGGCTTCTAAATTTGAAACCCTAAATACTAAATCAACACAGAGTAATCATGAGACCTAGATGAATCAAACTCGAATGCTTTAACTGATGAATTGTTGAGGGTGCACCACTCCCACCATAGTTGAGTTGAACCTCAAAACCTCAAAGCCCTTCTTCTATCCATTCTCCATTCCAATTCCTTCCATTCTTTAACATTCCATCTTCTAATCCTCTATTCGGGTTTGTAGTTTGCTTAGGAAAATGAGAGTGGTTTGGCGAAAGAATGATGATGTTGTTGATAGAGATGTGGTAAGTGGTGGTGACGGTGAGGGAGTGGTGGGGGAGGAGGTTGGGGATGGTAATGTCAAAGGGGAGAAAGATGAGGTTGTGAAGGAGAAGGCGTGGGGGAGGAGGTGGTACCAGAGGAGGGAAATAGGCGCGTGGGGGAGGGATCTGATGTGGAGGATGCACCGTGTAACCTTGAAGATTAGATAAATATAACAGTAAATAAAAGTGGTCCACTGTAGACCACATGTGAGGGTGGTCCACGGTAGCCTTAATCATGAAAAGAAGGTTATCACGAGGCACTAATTAAGACATTCTTTTTTTTCAATTTTTTGTCTCAAGCTTTTCTATTTTTAACAGGCTTTTTAGAAATAAATATTTAAAAAAGATATAATTACATTATTTCTTACAAATATATTGAAAATTTCCACACATAACACTTTCAAATCAATTATTTAATGTATTATATAAAAGAAAATTTGCTAGCGTTAATTATGTCACATGACATTGCTATTGTTAGTGTATTTCCTGACTAAATTATTTTCCTGCCCTAATTACTATGAATATTTTAATAAACTAATTAAATTATTAATAAATCAAATATTAGCTTCATACATTTATAATAAATTAATTATTGAGACAACTGTTATCTTAATTAATCTTAATCAATCAAATTAAAAAGTTCGTACAAATTTATCATGAAAAGCATTTTTTTTTAAAATATTTTTTTGTAATCCTAAATATTGTGTTCGTGAATATATGGTCAATAAACTAAATGTAAACTAATTATTATCTTAACCATTGAAATTTTAGTTTTTGTATATTATTTTTGTATCTATGATGAGGTTTTTTCTTAAACCACTATAATTAAAATCTTTGGCTCATTAACGAGACTTTGAAGTATTTCTTCAAGTTTTAGTCCTTTAGGCCACATATAGAACTAACCCTAGTTTGAAGTTTAGTCATAGTTAAATGTTAGAAAAATGTAGATAGGAAGAGTAGTGAGTGACAATTTCAACCTGCGTGATTTCCACTTAATAGATTGAACTATATGTTGTGTATTACATTTGGATGTGATCAATAAGGTAACAAATCAACTTATAAAAAAAAAGATAATAAATCATATTTGAGTTTTATTTTCACAATAAGTTCAATTTTATTTATTTATTTGTTGTATTGATTTATTAAACGGAAAATAGTCAAATATTATAAAGTGGTAGGAGAATAGGTCATGACAAATAAGAAGAATGATGAACTTGCAAAATGTGTTTACATTAGAATTATAGTAATATTTCTTCATTTATTTACCAAATAAGTTGGTTATTTGTTTAAATATCTTATAATAACAATTATTATATAAAGTAATTCTATACTTCAGTTAATATTTTCCTATTTTAGGTTTTCATTTGAATAATATTAATTATTTTATTTTAGGTAAAAATTGCAATTATGTGTGATTAATGATACACCAAATGTTTCATTTCATCTTATTTCAACGTGAGGCACGCAAATTGTTGTGACTTGTGAGTGTCGTAAAACTAAAGGAAGAACCTGAAAAGTTTGTATTGTAATGTATGTTTTAATTTTATCATTTTCATATTTGCACCAAATGATAACTTCAATGGAAATCTTGAGAAGTTTGATGATTTACTTGGCAGGAAAGTGTTTTAGGTTGAGATGAGTTGAAAGAGCTAACAAGAAACAAAGTCTATGTATATTTTGAAGAAGTTTAATTGTGATGAAATGCTACTTGAAAAGGTAAATTTGATGGGTGTTAGGATTGCCCAGATGAAACGAATTTGATGGAAAATGGTAGTCATGTATATAAACAACTAATAAATGTATTTTTCTATTATGGATTCAAAATGACTTAAATACAATTTTCTTTACTTCTTATATGATATAAAATAATATTTTTATACAATTAGTTGAAATTGTATTGGCTTAGTATTTTTTAAAAGAAAATAAAAGTCATATTATAAATATATCATAAAAACATTTTAATTATAGAATTATAAATTTTAACTAAAAAAAAATATATTTTACTCGATTAATGGTATTCAACTTAAATAATTATATTGTTTAGTTATGTACTTCATATTTCATTAGTTCTTATAAATATATTCTAATATAAACAAAATTTAATTGATTTTGGAAAACTAAACTCTCGTTAATCAAACGGGTTCACAAACTAGTCTTTATATATATAAAGTAAGTAAGAATAAGTAACCCTAGCATTTTGGGCGGGAAAAATATGGGCATATGTAATTAGATTCTAACACTTTATTTGGTTTATGAAAAAAAATAGAGGAAAGAAAGTAAGAAGAAGAGAAAAAGAATAGAAAGTGAGAAGATTGGTTAATTGTTTGGTAGAAGAGAAAAGAGAAGGAAAAAAAAGGGGGAAAAGAAAAAAGTATATTTATAAAATGACATAAATACCCTTAAGTAAAAAGAGATATAATAAAGGGAGTAAAAATATAAAAAATAAATATTATATCAAAATTTAAGATAAATTTAAAATATTTATTTTATCTATTAAATAAAATAAAAATAAAATATGTAAAAAAGATTTTTTTATTATTTATAATGAATGTCTATACTATATGAAAAAAAAGTTGTCAATGAAAAAATAAAAATAAAAATAACTCAAAATAAATTTAAAAAATAATAAATTTAAAATTATCTATTTTATTTTTGAAATGAAAATAATAATTTAAAAAAATAATTTTATTCATATTTATTGTTATCATAAAGATTATAGTAGCAATTTCATTAATCGATGAACTTTTATTGTTGCTTTCTTCCCAAAATGGAGAGAAATAAATTATTTTTTCTTTCCTCTCTCAGTTTTCTTGTATACTAAAGGGAGGAAAGATTTTTGATAAATATGTTTTCCTTTCTCTTCCTTTTCTTTTCCTCCTTTTCTTCTTTTCCAAATAAAAGGTAAGTGTGCATTTTGTTTCATTGTGTTTTTTTTTTTATATACAGTATGAAATTGAAAGGCAAAAAAAGAGGGCTAAAAAGCAGCAAAAGATGAATCTTGCATTAATTGCCCCAAGATATCCACAGTTTGTTATTTGTTTTCTTACGCCACTCAATTCATTTAATTGCTATCATTGGAAAAATTGTTGACATAAAAGAAGGAATATCTTATTGTTTAGTATTCAATTTAAAATTTTCTACAAATCATATTAACATCTCAGAAGAAATTATACTCTTATAATTTGAAATATTTTTAATTCATTTTATTATAATTTCAATATAAATGTATCTTCTAATCCTTAATATCTTTTCACTTAACTAATTTATTATTGTTTTTATCTAATCAAATTTAATTTTTCTTTAAAATAGTTAGTTTAAATTCAATTAAATTATAGAGAATTAATTTCAATTAAAGTATCTGTTTTAATCTTTCACGTGATATTTAAAATTTAAGATTTAAACTCTTAAAAATATATAGGCAAATTCCTTTTCTTATTTTTACAAATTAATGTCTACATTAAATTTAATACAAAAAGCATGGATAAAATATAACAGGAAAGGATGAACATTTTGCACAAAAATACATTAACATATCAATTACTATAAAAAATATATTTCATTATAATTCTAGAATATTTCTATAATTCATTGTTGTAATAGTTTAGATATGAATATAATTTATTTATTTTTCTCATCCAACAAATTTATTGAAGATTTTTATGCCAACAAATTTAATTTTTTTATATATACAATATAACCCATGGGGATGCATATATATATATATATATATATATATATATATATATATATCTATATATATTTATGAAAGCATATTTTCTTTTATACATTGATATGTATAAGTAAATTTCTTAATATAAAAATTATATATACAATATAACCCATGGGGATGCATTTTTTTTACCTAATTAATTTATATTTAGTTACATGACAAAAAAAATTATGTCCATGTATTTGTTATTATTTTCTCCATGTAAAATTAATGTCTAAAACCAATTTTAGGCAAATAATGATTCATTTCAAATTTATTATCTACTCACTTAATTAAATTATTGAAGATTTTCTTTCACCTGAGAAAATTTAAATTTTCTTTTATACACTGACATATATATGTAAATTTATTAATTTAGAAATTATATATACAATATAACCCACGGGGATGCATATTTTTCTTATGAAAGCAAGTAGAAAAATTTATCCTTAACTCATGGAGATGAACAATTTATCAGAAACCATATTAACATCTAGATTATTAAGCTGAAGTTAAATTATATTAATAGAAAAAAATCAATATATATATATATATATATATATAACTCAATTAAAGGTAGTAAATTTAAATAATTAAATATTTATAGAAATATAAAATTTAAAGAATTATTTTTTTAACTTCTATAAAAGATATTCAATTACAAAAATTCTTTTGAAAATATTTTCAAAAGATATAAATTAGATATAAAATATAATTTAAACAATTGTTATAAGAGTTTAATTTATACGTACTAAAGATGCAAAATATTTTACATTTTCAACCAATTAAAAATTATCGTTGTTATAACTTTTAAGATAGTTTTTGTAAAAATCAATAAACTTACCATACATAACGGTTTGTGATTAAACAACATTATAAAAACTTTTTAGACTACCATTATATAAACTATTTACTTTTATCTATGTACTTAACATAAATAACTCCAGCATTGTACGGGTAGAAAGACTAGTGATGATGAAAAGTTGTATATTGGTCAATGGGAAACAAAGGGATCAAAATAGGCTTATAATAGCCCGAGTTAAAAAAGTTGGGATTCAATTTAAGTTTTTAAAATGAAGTTCAAGTTCGGTGAAAGCTCTTTTTTTTTGGGTTTTTGTGGGCAAAATTTGTATCAAATCATAATCAGATCGAGTTAAAAAGACTCGCATTTAATGTAACTTCAAAATGTAAAGTCTAAGTCCTACATTTCATTGGATAGGCTCGGTCCGGCTTGGGCCTAACCTATTCTACTACCTCAATGAGAAGTGATTCTAAATTACTAGGTTCATTCCAAAATTGTTGATATATTAAGGAATATTTAATAAGTATAAAATATTAATATTTTTAGTCTAAAATATCCTAATTTAAAATAAAATATAAATGTGATTTGTTATTTGTTGAAGTGTTTTTTAAATAGGTTATGAGAATAGTATTCCCCGTAGAGGTCAAATCTAGTTATTTTAAATAGAAGTATATATGAAAAAAAATAAAAATCAATGAGACTTGAAATTTGTAAAACATCAATAATTTTGGAATAAAAAGAAAAAGTTTTGGCTTCTTTTTCCAACAATTTTCCTTCAAAAACATACACATAAATTCATTAAATATGAATTTATCAATACACAATATTACATGAAGCCTAAATACTTTCCTTAAGAAATTACAAATGATAAAGAATATGGTTGTACTAATTTACTAGGATCGACTTTCTCCTATAAGCTAAAAATATCTCTTTAGAAGCATAGATTTTGTAATTTCATGTCTATATATGTTATTTTCCTTCCTTTTCAAAACATGTCTTTTATATAAGAGTTTTTTTTACATCATTATAGTTGTTTATAACCGTTTGAATCTCAGATAAATTTGTTCAAAATTTGTATGACATGTCATTGTCATTATAGCTACTTCTTCTAACATAATCCCTTCAATTTGAAATCCTTCTCTTGAATTTGGTAAGTGTTTTGAGCTGCATTTTCTTCAAGGGATATTCTTTTACAACTTTTGGAATCTATCAAGATTTTAGCTTTTGGAAACTAACTTTTTGCATAATGCTCTTATTTTACATATGAATAGTTGTAGTGATTGTAAATCATTCTTCCATCAATTCCTTTGATTATATTGTCTTGTTTGCATCAATAATTTGTCATCCAAGTTGGTTTCTTGCTTCTAGAACATGTTTTGAGCATGTTTCTTTTGATGCAATTGTTGCATTGCTTTTGGAACAGTACAGATATGCTCTTTAATAATCGTATTTTGTTTGCATGTTCTGATGCAACTTTTGATCATATGTAGCACCTGATCTTGCTACCCCTTGATCTTTCTTTTATCATATTCCTTCTTTTGGTCATGCTTCTAACCATATACATTCTAATATTGCTACACTCTAATCTTCTAAAAACAAGTTGAGTTTGGCATGCTTCTGGATGTTGTTCTTCTAATTTACTGCTTCTAGAGCGCAGACTTTGATATTTTCAATCTTCTGGATAGCTGTAGACTTAGGAATGATGCTTCTTGTACTTGACTCATGCTCTTGGTGATGTGTTCCTTTTATTGATAACAAAACTTATTCTTTAATCATATTATTAAGGTAAACCATTAGTAGTCTAAGTTTAAAACACTTAGAATTTGCTTCTTATAGATTGTTGTCATAAAAACTTCACCTAAGGGGGAACTTGGCCTCAAAAAAACATGTATCTGAAATAGTGGGGACAATAGGTGTTACTTTAATCATTTGTAACCAGGAAAGATAGAAATGAGTCTTGAAAATGTAAGTTTTCTTTAGTTTAGTGCCTCCTTTAGTTTCTTGAAATTCTTCTTAGCCAATTTCATGTGGACTTTTCTTTCTTGGAATTGGGACAAGATATTTGATGGGATTTCATTTTTCATTGATTATTAAGTTACATATGACATAAAATCTTTAAACTTTTCCATTCTAAAATTGAATTCTAATAGCTATTGTTCTATTTCTTTTTGATACAATAGTTTAACTATCCTTTTAGATTTTTTGTTATTATTTATTTAATAATTTTCTTTATTGCAATGATTGTAATCTATTAGTTTAGTTAGAACTATGTTCCTATAATAAATTTGATTTCTATATTATTTGCAACTTGGATAATTTTTAAATAAAGATGTGAAAAAAAGTGCAGAAGCAGAGAGAGTTTTATTTATCCATCATTAAATATTATTAATGGACAAAATGAAGTTTTTTGACTCAAAAAAGAACTTTTAATTTGAAAATGAAACATAACACTTTTGTTGGGCCCTCAATGACATCATGATAATCAATATCATAGATATTAGGAAAGTAATAGGATCTTGGATTTGCATAAAGTGCTTCATCATTTGTTATATTTAAATGAGTCATCTTTAGTAGAGGTGGAAATAGGTCAAGCCACCTGTCAGGGACCTATGGCTTAACTTATTTATTAAAAAGGCCAGGTTTCAACTTTTCAAAAAGCCTATTTAGGTATCATAAAAAAAAAAACCTATTTAGGTAAAAGGCCGTGCCTTGGGCCTTAAAAAAAAAGCCTATTAAGCCTAATAGACTGGCCTATTTATATACATATATAATAAAATATTATTATATTATATATTATTATATTATATATCCACAATTATATATAATACAAATGTTACATATAATATTATAAAAGAACATGTAATTACTAATAGACCTTTTTAGGTCAATATGCTTTTTTAGGCCAACAGGCCTACCAGCCTTTTATATGTCTTATAAGAAAATAGGCTTTTATGCAAGCTTATCGGCTAGGCCAGGCTTTTATGCAGGCTAGACCCAGGTCCTTAAAAAGGCTTATGATAGGTAAATAAGCTAGACTCAGGCTTTGTCTTTTAATGAAGGCCAAGCTTAGGCCTACCAAAGCCCGGCCTAGTCTATTTCTATCTCTAATCTTTAGCGAAGTTTTTTAGAATTCTTCTTGTGTTATCATAACACAAAAAAAGAGATAGTTAAATTGTTCATATTCTTTCTAAAAGTTTGAAAATATATATGTATTGAGAATATATTATCAAATTTTTCTTTCTATGTTTTCAGTATGCACACACGCATATAATTTTGAGAGAGAATATGCATAATTTAACTATCTACTTATTTGTGTTCTGTTAATGCAAGAGGAATTCAACAACTCTATTGAAGAAAACTCATTCAAGCATAACAAATGATGAAGTGATTTATGCAAATATAATATCCTGTTACTTTTTTTGATATCTATGATATCAACTATGATGATGTAATCAAGGAACCAATAGAAAAGGTATATTTCATTTTCAAATTAAAAATTTCTTTTTCTAAAAAAGACTTCAATTTTTTCACTAATATTCAATGGTGGCTAAATAAAACTTCCTTTACTCCTACAGTTCTCTTCGAATCTTTATTTAAAAATGATCCAAGTTGCAAACAATATAGAAATCAAATTTATTATAAGAACATAATTCTAACTAAACTAATGGATTACAATCATCGTAATAAATAAAATAATCATTAAATAAACAATAACAAACAATCTAAAAGGATAGTTGGATGGTTGTGTAAAAAGGAAAAGAACAAAAGGAACCAGAATCTAATTCTACAATGGAAATGTTTAAGATTTTATGCCATGGAACTTAATGACTAGTGAAAGAAGAAACCTCATCAAATATCTTAGCTTGGCTTCAAAAAAGTAACCTAGATGAAACTGGATAAGAAAAATTTAAAGAAACCAAGGGAGGCATTAAACTAAAGGAAACTTACAAATCCAGGATCCAATTCCATCTTTCTTGGCCATAAACAGTCAAAGCAACACTTATTGTGCCCATTATTTCAGATCCATGTTTAGCTTCTATTGAAACATCACTATATCAATAAGAGAAAGACCAGTAGCAACATAAAGGTGGCTCATAGTAATGCCTTCATTGATGGTGACAAATTGAAACCCAAAGGATGGGTTTTCGGTTTTGTTATAGACCATATAGGAAATCACTTAATCAATTTAGATTTTAAGTTTTTGATCGGTGGTGGTCGAAAATCATTAAAGATGAAGTTAGGGTTCGATTTCAAAAGCTCGAATGGTTGAATAGGTAGAAGGCTTTTGGAGAGTTGTGTGTAGAGATTGTTTTAGTGCTCTTGATAAAGGAAAAAGGGAGGGTGGAGGCTTGGGATTTGGTTTAGAGGGGTGGTGGTTAAGAAAGATGAAGAGAGGTCAAGGAAATGAGTCATACTGATTTACAAAAAATCTAATAGCTTTTATAAATAATTATATGGTTTGGTTTATAAAATCTAAATCTTTTAATGGTTTGATTTAGAATTGAAATAAGCATCAAAATCAATGGATAAAATGTGCACGATTTGGTCAAAATTGACTTTAGTTCTTTCATATTAAAAACATAGTTTTGGTCCTTGTATATTTGAAATGTGGATGGATTTTGTCTTTGGTCAAGTCAAAATGAAATATGGAGTCATAGACTAAATCCACCACATTTTAGAAATACAAAGGTCAAACCACCATTTTTGAAATGTAGAGACTAAAATCAATTTTGACCAAATTTTTATTGACCTAAAACACATTTTACAAAAAAATAAATTATAAATATTTATATAATTAAAAGCTATATTTTAAAAAAATAAAAATAAAATTAATTTACAAATTACACAAATCAAACTTATTTTTTAAAATATGACATTGATTAGAAATTAATTATAACAAGTTAGCATTTTCGAAAATGAATTTCATTTCTCAAACAAAAAATAAATAGTAAATACTTAATTTAAAAAATATATCTTTTATAAGGAATTACTTTCAGAAATTATAGTTAATCAATTTACATTTATTTTTAAAGAATTACTTAACTTTTAAGTGTCCTTTTCACTAGTGAATATATAAGATCAAGAATGTCTCTTATCATTTCCCAAATAAACTTTTACAAACTATCATCTTTAATTCCAAACTTTGAGAGGTAATGTCAAAAGAAAGAAGTAGCCTTGAGTGGTATATATATGTAAAAGTAGCCTTTGCGTGGTTATATATATGTCTGATATGAAATGACAAATATGTGATTCTTCAGGATCATGGACTGTGTCTACTTATCAGCTTGTTATTGTTTGCTTTCCAAACTTTCTCTTTTTGAAAAAAAAAAAAATATAACAAATATGGACATAATTCTCCAAACTTTCTTTAATTTCTATTAACAATACACTCATATATTCTATCCAAATCAACAAGTATTGATCTCTAATTTGATGATGATTCTAACTCTTGTGTGATGTGCATCGATGGAGCAGAGGAATGGATACTTGCAAAAGTAATGCTCAAGTTGGTAAAAGTTACAAGCAAGATAAACACTATCATAGGAGTAATTGCATATCTAATTAAAAAGGGAAGAGTGATAATCCGTTTATAACTTTGTGTCGGGAGTAAAAAAAACTAGACCTTTGGATATGTGTAATGATTAATGGATCATGCACGAGATTTACAATGTGTTTCATCTTGCGTAAACTATGTGCATTTCTATTAGTTTCCACGCTACGATTTTTAAGAACGTTAAAGTTATTCTGAGTAGCTGCAAAAAGATGCTTGTCAAATGGTTTCTAATGAGAAACCAAACACACACTTAAGGATACACATGGACATGATTCCTAATTTTCTAGTACAGTGGTGTTGGCAGTGTGGGGATGATATTACTGTTGATATGTGCGGGTTATGCCTTTTATACACTACCATAGTTGCTTGTAATATAAGAGATTTGCTTTTATGATTATTAAAATAAGAGATATGTATCAGTTTCGTGAATTAAACTACATATGTGATTCGGGTGTTTATGCTCGAAATTTGTTTCTAATCATATTATGTTTAGGATAATTAAACAATTAAACATAATATAAAAATTCAGGTAGATCATATGCCCTTATTCCCATTTGACCTCACCTTTCCAATTAAATCAAAGACAACTACGTAAAGGATGATGGATATGGATAAATTAATTTAGCTGCAAAGATAATTTTCTTGAACTTCCAACAATGCAATGATTGACGGCGTGAATATTAATATCTGTCGAGAATGTACATACAAACAAGAGAAACAAACTTAAAAGTGCTGATATTGAAGAGAATTTATATTACCTCCTAAAACAGGGAAGAGAAAACAAATGGAAAAAGCTAGGAAGCAAACTAAACCAGACCATAGGGTGTAGAATACATTTCCGTGATTCTCTATTAATCTCTTGCAGTGATGCAATCTATACAGCTAAACGTTAAATAAATCTATTTCAAGTATTCACAGATTTTGATACATACATATTTAGATTAGTCTTTTGTTTTCTGTTTTCTAGAGTTTGAGAGTAATGAACCTGTGAATCTGATCTCTAATTGGGGTTTATCCCTGTTTTCTGTAATAAAATACCTAGTTACCTATCAGCTTTCTTTTCCTATCCTTCATTTTCACATCAACCAAACATCTTAAATGACTTGATTAATACCTCAAATCTATAATGCACAAACATTCCAAACCAGGAATTGTTGCCATGTAATGTTAGAAAAGATGCAACTCTTTAGCCCATGTAATGCACAAAATCTATAATGCAACTCTTAACTCTAATGGTACAATTTAAACTTTAAGAATGTTGCACTGTCCATGTTAGCCCATGCTTCTTATTGAGTTTCATTCTCTCCACTTTGACACTTCTCGTAAAAGATCGTTGTCCTTTTACCTAACCAGCAGCTTGAGTTCTGTAGGAGCTCTCCTCAGGTAATGGCTCTCTTCACCCCATCAGTTCTTTATTTGTCTTCTTCCTCCCTTTTTTTTTTTCTTTCCTAACTTTTCCCTCTCTTCTCTGTTTCTTTCTACAAGACAAGTTCTCCATTTCAACATTAAATTAGATTCTGTCAGCAGTGACAAGAATACACACCTCGCCATGAAGTACTATACTACTGCTATGCAAATCCAACTGAGACCTCAAAAATGGCATACAATTTTAGAACTAAGTTATAAAAGGAGGATTACTAGGGCCAGAAAACATCTGATTAGAGGGAAAAGAATACCATCGTATGTATATATAATGCCCTGAAAAGAATGGAAACCTCAGCCATCCTAACCCAATTATTATTAGGTTGAAACTAGAAAGTACGTCAATAATGATAAAAAGTCAGGGATCAACAAATTTGGCATCTGATTTTGAAGATTTTGACATCAATCATATAACAGAACATGAGACTAAGGATGACATTGATCAAATGCCAATTGGAAGTAACACAAAAATGATAACGTCAAGTGCAAGTTCTAAACAAGGAAGGAGCCAAGCACACTGCCCATTAAAGAAATCAAAGCAAAAGGTACCAATTGATTATTTTGCATGCTAAACTAAGAGTAAGTACAAAAAAAGAAATATTTCCAAAAGATAAGAAATCGCTATAGATTATGATTACAAGAACGATGTAAGGAAGATAGCTCAAAGGGAAAATCGAAAGGTGAGCAAACCCCTTTTAATATGACTAATGCCAATGGCCAATATGGGACTGGCATGAAACCCACAAGCCCTCATGAGGTAAGCAGTCCATTTCTCAATGGATTTGAGCACATTCTCAACTTGATGAGAAAATACAACAAGAAGTGCATAAAACATATGATATTAGATCATGACACATGACTAGAAAGAAAGAAGAGAGAGGCCATTGATTGATTTATTTGTGAATAACCCAACTAGTGGGCAGGTTTAATTAAAAAACTTTACAAGAAATAGCAAAATCCAGTGCCACATAAAACACATATAAAATAACTGCGAGCAACAATCCCATATCAGAAGCTTCAGCTCTTGTTCTGCAATCGTATTCAAATCACTTTGAATAGAAAATCATGTAGACAAATTAAAATCAATGATTCAGTAATTAGTGGCACTAACAACAACTACTTTGTTGAGATTTGAAATCAGTCAAATATGTGTCCTGATTCATGAATATAATCTGATATATTATTTTTTATTCTGTGTGATGACAACTAGCACAAAAAGAAGATAAGAAGCAATGCTTCTAACTTTAAACAATACAGTATGGAGAATAAAATAATGTATAAAAGCTATGTCAAATATCATAGCTTATGTCAGTCAATCTAGTGTGATAAATAATACAAGGTGGAAACATATTTTATTTCCCAATGCTTCCACAAGAAGAAAAAGGGGGAGGGGGGGAATAAGAGATACATGGATTGCTTAAGAATAACAATTAAACAGAAAAACTAAAACCAATGCATCCAATGTAGCCCATTTTTCTAATAAATGGATAAAAATTATAATATCCTCACCAAAATTGGGTGAACCATTTTACACCTTTAACGCATTGATTGGACATTGACCACTTCTCCTTAAATGAATATTCTATTGGTCTCAATGATAAAATCCATAAAATCCTTTTCGGAACATTTCTTCAAGCCACCGCTTAGCCTCGTCTTTCCTCCCATGATTTGAGAAACCACGTACCATGATATCATATGTCCAACAATTAGGTTCATATCCCTTTTGACATATCCGACCAAACAACAAACGAGCTTTGTACATATCACTCTTGGCTACTTGTTTCAGCAACAGATTGTAGGTGAAAATATTAAGCGGAAAGCACTTCTCTATTAATTGTTCCAAGTCCTCAATATAATGGCTCACTTTGAGACAACCAGAAAATGCACCAATCATCAAGCAAAGTGTTGAATTACCAGAAAATCCCCCCTCTTCCACTCCTCTTAAATGAAGGCATGTTTGGTAGAGTTGCGGTGAAATCAAAGAATGATAAAGAAGTACATTGCCAATAAAAGAAGTTATCCGACGTCCCATTTTCTCATATACATTAACAAGATGTATTGCTTCACGATATCTTTGCAATGAGCAAAGCTTCTGCACAAGAAGCTCATAGCATTCAATGCTTGGATTCAATGTAACTCTTAACATGCTGAATAAGATCTCACGTGCAATGTCTGTCTTATTGGACTTGCAGAGACCAACAATCAAGGCATTATACAACTTTTTACCTGCCAAGCCCCGGTGCCGGACATCATTAAAAAAATTCAGAGCATCAGAAATTCTTCCACCTTTCAAATAAGCTTGCAACATAAGAATACGAGAAGACAAATTGGGCGTAACGCCATTCCTTTGCATCAACTCAAATACTTCCCCAGCCAACGCAGGTTTCAGAGCTTGTCCAGCTCCGTCAAGGAAAAAGTTGTAAGTCTGACAAGAAGGTTTACAATGAGCCAGCATCTGCAGTAAATTGAAAACGCGCCCTCTTGGATTATCCATTTCAAGCAAGCAGCAAACAACAGCTCTACACAAGGGACGCGACAGTTTATGGCCCTTCCCTTTCATTTCAACAAGAAGCCGAGCAGCAATATCTCCCCTACCTAACTTAACTAAACCCTTAACCATCTTAACATACGACGCCCTGGCAGCAGCGCTCTTAAGTTCCCCGTGTAGCAAGTAACCATCCTCCACTCTCCCAGCCTGGCACAGAGCCGATATGAACTTGTCATATGTGGAAACACGAGGCACGAAATTCCGCCCCACGGCAAGATACATCAACTCCTTCATCTCATCAACCTTTCCCTCCCTGCACAAAGCACTCGCCAGCGTGCAAAACGTCTGCTCGTCAGGGAAATAACTCCGATCAACCGAGCTCCTGAGCACGCTGTACGCCTCCTTAACGCTCCCATCCCAGCACAGAGTAAGTATCAAATACTTGCAAGCCAAGTGGTTGAGAGACAACCCGAACTCCGACCGCGAATTGTACAACTCCAGGGCGACATCCGCCATCCCCACTTTGCAAAAAAAGCACAAGACAGCATTCATGGTGACCACATCAGGAGGAACGCAGCTCTCGTTCATATCCATCAACAAATCATACACCTGCCGCAGCCGATTCTCCCGCAAAAGCCTATAAATCAAGACATTATACCCAACAGTGGCGGGAGAATACCCTTCAGAATCCTTCTTCTGAGTGAAAAACTCCAATGCCTCATCCACCTTCCCACCCTGAACTAGGCCCTTTATCCAAACCCCATAAGCGTGATCCAACGGAACCAACCCAGAGCCCCCAAATTGCCTAACTAAATCCACAGCACGCTCAAACCTAAAACTCTCACACAGAGCACCAACCAGAAAACCCACCTCGGGCCCTTTTAACTCCTCCCCACGACACACCAAACCGTTGAGATACTCCTCAGCCTCCTCCAACCTCCTCTCCTTGCACAAGTGCTTGACAACGATCACGTTGGTCACGTGATTCTCGAAACCCCTCCGGCGAATCTGCCCCGCGACGAAATCAAACGCGTTGAGGTAGTTTTTCTCGACGAGGGAGTCCAGCAGGACGTGGTAGGCGAAGGAGTCGAGGTCCAAGCCGACGAAGCGCATTCTGGCGAACGCGTGGAGGGCGTTTTGGGGTTTTCCGGCGACGGCGTAGCCGACGACGAGGATGTCGTGGAAGCGGACGCGGTGGTGGTGGTGGAGGCGGCGGCGGAAGGCGTCGAGGAAGTCGAGGACGAGGGGCGTGAGGTCGGCGCGGGCGAGGATGCGGAAGATGGCGACGAAGGTGGCGCGCGTGTGGTGGAACCCGGGCTGGCGGCCGGCCCAGTCGAAGAACTTGAGGCAGGGGAGGACGTCGTGGCGGGCGGCGGCGCCGTGCCGGAGGACGCGCAGGACGAGACCCTCCGAGAGCGGCAGGGAGAGGGCGGAGAGGGCGCCGGAGAAATCGTCGGAGGAGGGGAC
Source organism: Spatholobus suberectus (assembly GCA_004329165.1). Classification (NCBI taxonomy): domain Eukaryota; kingdom Viridiplantae; phylum Streptophyta; class Magnoliopsida; order Fabales; family Fabaceae; genus Spatholobus; species Spatholobus suberectus. The sequence goes on from CM014734.1 coordinate 74,373,758, forward strand.
GAGAGGATTCGGTAGATGCGGTGGAGGAGGGGGTCCACTGCGCGGTGGCGGGTGGCGAACCAGGTCTTGAAGGAGGACGCGACGTCGTTTTGGGTGACGAGGAAGGAGCTTGAGGTGGAGGGAGAGGGTGAGGATGCGAGGGAGGTGTATGCAGCAGTGGGCAGAAGAAGAAGAAGAAGAAGGGTTGAGAATGGAGGAGACGAAGGATTTGGAATTGGATCTGAGACGGTGTTTGGTTACATGTTTGAGGGGTAGCATCATGGATCAATAGAACTGAAATGTTGTTCTTCTCTCAGGGATCCATTGTAATTGCATTCCAAGTGTTTGTGTTTATGTCTCTGTCACTGTGCGTGTCTCCATAACCCCCCACTTCTTACTTCCTTCTGGGGTTTAAGGGGGGGTTTCACTTTCTTTCAGTAAATGACGACTGCTTCGACCGCACCACCTCCATCGTGGTTTGAAGTAGGTCTAGACCATAGATACTAGAATCGGGTCGTGCCGGTCAGATTTACTGATTGGATAAAAAACTAAACTGATTACATTTTTGGTTTAGAAAATTTATCTATAATCTATTCTTTATATATAAAACTTAAAATAATTATCTTGAAAGAAAATATTTTTAACTTCGTTTTTTAATGAGAATGTTTTTAAATATTTTTTTAACTTTTTATTTCTTTTAATATATTATTTTTGATATATTTAGTTTTAAATTAAATTTTAATATTTTTTAAAAAAATTATCAATAATTAAAAATTAACATTATATTACAATAATTATTTATTATAAATTTAAAATATAATTTATATGTTTAAAAATATTTATTTATTACTAATTTTAATTAATATATGATTTATATATTTAGAAATATTTATTTATTATAAATTTAAGTTATATAAATAAATATTTATTCTGTACAATGCACAAGTTAAAATACTAATAATTATAACAAAGAAAATACTTTCTTTTTCTCTCTATTTTTTATTAGACTATTATATTTTTTAATTATTCTTTAAATTATTCACTATTTTGTCCTTTAACTTTTAAATTATCCATTAAACTATCTCTTTTTTATTTTATTTTTATTTTTTAAAAAAATAAAGAGGGACACAGAGACACAATTTGCTTTTTCTTTTTCCTAGTATTTTTAAAATGAGTAAAACAATTTTTTTATGGTATAATTCAACCAACGTCGATTATAAATATAATTCAGTTAAAGAAAACATTAAAATCGGTGAAAACCAGGTAAGAATTATCCTTAAAAAGTTGTTTAAATTGATTCTTTTTCTAAAAGAATATTTTTAAATAATTTTAACATAGATAAAGGTGCATATGTGAAATTTTTGTATAAATTACTATTATGAATTTTTTAGCTTATAACATATGTAGTATGATTGCTTTATGCAAACTAGTATTTTAGCACGCAGGACAAATGTTTATTTTATGTAACTATAATTTATAATAGATATTTATTTTTTGAATATATAAATTATATTATAGTTAAATTTTTAATAAATAAATATTTTTAATATGTAAATTATATTTTAGATTTATGATAAACAATTTATATTATGATACAAGACTATTTTTAAGGGTTGAATATGTTTTTAGTCCTCTAAAAATATGACAGAATTGGTTTTAGTCTTTAGGAAATTTTTCCTTGAATAGAGTTCATCAAATATTAAAAATATTCTAATTAGATCCTGTGCTAAACTCTGTTTAACTTTTCTATTAAATGATGGTCACATTAGCTTCCAAGTAAAGTATTTTATTACCTAAAGTGTACAGTGATAATTTTTAATAAAAATCATTGTAATTACTTTTATTTTAGGGTTAAAAAAAATTGTGGCTTACGGGTTAAACATGTAATAATTTTATTTTAAAAATATGTTACTAATCTGATCTGGACTATAATAGTTGACATGAACTGGCTACATTAGCAAATTAATGGTGATTGTGATGCTGATGTAGCCATCATTTAACAGAAAAGTTAAATAGAGTTTAGTACAGTGATCTAATTAGAGTATTTTTAATATTTGAGGGACTTTACTTAAAGAAAAAAATTTCTGGGGACTTAAAACTAATTTTATCATATTTTTAGAGGACCAAAAACATATTTAACCCTATTTTTAACTATTGATAAATTCTTTTAAAAAATAGTAAATTTAATTTAAAAATAAAGATAAAAAAGGATAAATTGAAAGAGACAAGAGGTTAAGAAAAATTCTTATAATATTCTTGTTAAAGAAAAACTCCTAAAAATACCTTTATTAAAAAATAAATCTTAAAAACATTCCCCTTTAATATAACTATTTTAATAGAATGTACGTGGAAAGTACTTACTCAAAAGGTAACATGCATAAAATGAAATGGAGTCTGAATTTTATATTAGTGGCGGCCATGGAAAAATAAGTAAAGAGAGAGAAGAAGGTGAGCAAGACTCTGAATTTTAAACAAAAATGACTCTATTTTGATCAAGGTCATAGCGTGAATTTAGTGTAAAAAATTTAAAGGAAAAAATTAACGTAAACCAAGAGAATAACTTAGAAAAAATTAAATTGTCTAAAAAAAAACAGGTTAAAACTTTTAAACTAGAGATTACCTTTAATGTATTGTTAGTGTAGATTTCATTTACACTCAATTAATTAAAAAACATTTTAGATATCATTTTTAAAATAATTATGAGAAAATTAACACTTTTATCATAGGTGAAAAATTTATTATTAGATAACAATGTAAAAAATTTCTACACTTTCAATATATTTAAATTAAATTCTTTAAATAAACCCTAGAACTCAACAATATAATTTTAACCTCTATTTTAAAGAGAACTTTTTTAATCACTGTAAAGTTTTAGGCAAATTTTAATTAAAATGAATTTAATTTAGAGTTTCGTAGGCATGTACTATAAGTGTAAATTTTTTGAGAAAAAGATTCATGGGCATCTTTTTTGGTGTAGGCACAAAGAGAGAAATAAGACGAGAGAAGATAAATAATTAATATAATTAGTGATGTGATGTAACAAAAAAAAAGAGATTGAGAAAAATGAAAAATGTCAATTAAGTATTTGAGTTGTTTAAGTGTTCATAAATCAACATTCAAATTTTTATACCATTAATTGATTAAAAATTATTATTGATATGACTTTAAAGTAATTATTATAAAAGTCAACAAACTTAACATATATAATGATTTGTAAATTATAATTGGATGATAATATAAAAAAACTTTCACATGGTCAGTGTATATATTATTTATTTTTTAATATATACATACATACATATATATATTGTAAAACACTTTTTATACATTCAATAATATTGAACATTTTATCACACTATCTTATTAATTAATATGAAGAGATAATAAAGTAAATTTCTATTAATATTTATGTAAAAATATTTATATTATTCTAATTACAATACTGAAAAAAAAAATATTGCTTTGAGAATAAAATATTTTTAAATTCTCCTAACTAAACACTTAAAAATCATTCTAAGAATGACTTTTAAGATATTTCCTATAAATTAAATTAAGAGGGTGTTTGATAAGAGAATTCTTTTAAGTTTTTCAAGAATCTTAGGTTAGGAATGTTAAATTCTTATATTTGGTATAAGAATTTTAAAAATTATTTCCAAAAATCTAACATTTCCAGAAATTGTTTTTTTAATTAAGTTTTCTACTAAATTTTTTTTTATAGGAGGAGTTAGAATCTAAGATTTTCATAAAGAGAAAAGTTTATTTATAATTATATCTTATTCTCAAAATATTTTAGATATAACAAACATATTTGTGAGATTTCATGAAAATATAATTTCTAAAAAATATAATTCCTAAGAAATATAATTATTTGTGTACGAAACGTCCCCTAAATTCTTAAAAATTATTTTCATTTTAAAATGGTAAACCAACCCAACAGAGTGCATGTATGTAAGTACAAGCCCATCCGCTGTGTTGGCATCGAAAGGGAGACGCGAGGCTTCACATCGACACGCCTCCCTCTCGTTTCTCAACTTCACCAGGTAAACTTCGCATACCCTACTGCTTCTTTTCCAAATTTTTTTTTTTTGTTTTTTCTACACTATGCCCGAATTCCTTATTGGGTTTTGTACCTCAGTGGTGTTTATACTCCTCTGGGTTGTACCCTTCGTGGAGTTCATTCCCTTGTTCCTCTTCACAATCTTCGTTGCATTAACTCTAATTGTATATTGCTATGCCCACAATGAATTAGGTACTGGAAACAACCATGAACGAGTTTGTTTTTTTTTTTTTTCCCCTTATTAATATAAAAGTTAAAATTTTGTTAATTTAAGTGGTCCTGGTCCGTTAAAATCGTTTTTCATCTATAGAAGATGGTTGTTTTCCCTGCAATTAGGGAAATTTTCATTAGGGTTTCCCTGTTTGGTCAATGGTCATGGATGATGCTCCATTTTGGTGAGTTAATAAAAGTAATGGGTACACACTACACCCACTGTATTGGAAGAGGTGTCCTATATACCCAAAATTCATGACAATGATCCTAATCATGTTCATGAATTACTGTGATCACTATGTAAGTAAAAGCTTGTTGGAAGTCCACAATAAGTAGGTACCCTTGTTTGTTTCAGATTCCATTGGTGAAAGTGGAGTAGACACTGGATTTCTGCTGGCATAGATGGGTTTTGGGACACTGAGTTTATTCACGGTGGTCCGATTTGAGGCAGCAAATTTCAGTGGTTTGCCCCCATCTCGGTCGCCCAAGTCGTTGCCTCATCTCTCACTCACAAAGCCGTCTTGGGTTGTGAGGACGGAGTCGAATGTTCGGAAGGAAAGAAGAAAGAAGGCCGATCCGCATTGCGTGGTGTGTGAGGGGAGTGGAAGAGTTGATTGCCACCAGTGTCATGGAAAGGGGAGGACAAACCAGGTTCATTTGGAAATGCTCCCGAAAGGCGAATGGCCAAAATGGTGTAGGACTTGTGGCGGAAGCGGTCTTAGTTACTGCTCCCGCTGCCTGGGGACCGGAGAGTATAGGTATATCATGGGCTTCCACTTCATGAACAGGGACAATAATCAATCCCAAGAAAATAAGTCTTAGCTTTTTTGTGTCTAGGGTATTGGTATTAGGTTCAAGGTATTAGAGAATGTCTTGGTACAGCAGCTTTACTTGTTATTGCTGAATGATTGGTCTCAATCACAGTATGAAAAACCTTGATAAATAGATTGTTCCAACTCTCACATTCCAGTGCAATTTGATCTTAACTTGCAGATTTGCATGTTGTAACCTGAGTAGGTAATATAATTTAAAATATATTTTTTTCCTTGCTTTCAAGAGAGCTTTGAAGGATCTCTCTACCCTTAGTCCATATTTCATGTTTCTGTTAATTTCTCATATCTTAATTTTTATTTTTTTTACAATTAAATAACTAAAAATGGAACTATATGTGCTTCTTCAACATTTAGGAAGTTCCAACCATTTAAATCAACCTACCAGGATAGCCCAGTTACAACTGTGTTTGTTTTAAATATTGACTCACCAAGCAGGCAAAGTACTTGTCACTTTTGGCATTTTGGTTATCAAAATTTGTTGATACAAGTTCCTGGCCCCTGTATTAAATCCATTTCTTTGATTTTGGTTATCATAGAATTGAATCTTCTTCCATGCATAACTTACCATGTTTAACTTGAGAATTTTTGTGGGGGGGGCTTATGTTTTGGTTCACTCAAGACTCGAGAGTTGATAACTTGATATGCCTTTTGAAATAATGAATGTATTTTGTGAGTTGTGACAAAGTCACATCTTAATTTTTTCTCTTGGCAAGGTTGTTGTCATACTAGATCTGCTGCATCAGTAGAAGTATACTGATGCATAGCAACTATTTTCTGTGAGCTTATTGCATTTGGTAATAATAGGATCATGGACCCTTTCGGAAATTCAACTTTGGTCAGGTTGAATTTCCCGAAAGGTTTATCTGTTACGTATATGGTTCATTTTCAAAAGATCTATGGAAATATTTTTGATTGTTTTGCAAGTTTGAACACATAAACCTGGTTTTTTCCTCTGGGCATTTGTAGTAATCAGAAGTTGTGGTCAGCGAGGGAGTCATATCATTTACAATGCAAATAAACGAAGGACACAACAGACCTTGCTTTGCAGACCCATTTTTACAGTGGAGTCAATGGCAGTTGCTTGATTCTCTTCTACCCACTGGTGGATTTGCTCATTCTTTTGGCCTTGAAGCAGCAGTTCAGTCCCACTTAGTGTCTAATTCCGATGACCTTAAGACATTTGTTATCCATGTGTTGGAGAATACAGGAAGCTTACTCCTTCCTTTTGTGTACTCAGCTTCCATGTTGCCCAATTTGGAAACCTGGCATAAGCTTGACAAAATATTGGATGCTACCCTAACTAATGAAGTGGGTCGAAAGGCATCAATCTCGCAAGGATCCGCATTAATGAGGGTGGCTTCAGCTGTGTTTTCTGAGGTTCCCTCCCTCAAAACCATGAGAGATGCTTCTCTGAATTTAGGGTTAGGGACTGTATCTTTTCATCATGCTCCTGTATTTGGACTTATATGTGGAGCACTAGGATTTGATAGTGCTAGTTCTCAGAGAGCTTACATGTTCATCACTATGAGAGATGTGGTTTCTGCTGCTACGAGGCTAAATTTGATAGGACCCCTTGGTGCAGCATTGTTGCAGCATCAGGTTGCTCCTATTGCTGAAGTTATATTAGAAAAATGGATGAATCGTGCGGTTGAGGAAGCATGCCAAACTATGCCTCTGCTAGATACTGTGCAGGGCTGCCATGGTTACTTGTTTTCAAGGTTGTTTTCATCTTAGAAGGCAGAATGTGGATGTTGCATTTCATATTTTGAAGCATGTAAAAAGTTTGTATGTAACAGTTAGTGATGTGCTTTAGGTTTCGTGTTTTCTAACTTCAACAATGCCTACTCTTCACTTTGTTGCGGATTATTTGATATGTTTTGTGCGGAACAATTCTGTACGTTCACTTCGTGAGCTATTTGTTAGTTATCGTGTATGCGTGATGCAAGGGCTTGTTCTTTTTGCTTCACTACTTTAGCATTTAACAATGGTGTAATAGTTGATATAACTCCCTTTCTAATAATATATAATATATTAAGGATTAAATTCATGTAAAATTATAAAATTCTTCAATTAAATATTTACAAAATTAAATACTTATATCATATAATAATAATGACTTTATATAAAAATCTATTAATATTCAAATTATTATTATAAATATTTAAGTTTAATTGTACTTTTTGTTTCTAAAGTTTTACAATTGTGCTAATTTTGTTACCTAATTTATAAAATATTGCAAATTTTGTCTTTAAGTAAAAAAACTGTTACAATTAAAGAAAAAATTATCACAAAATGTCTTAAATGTATGTTAGGGTAACATTTGTGATATTTTTAAACTAAGGGGCAAAATTTGCAAAAACTATGGGTGGCGTGGGATAATTTTTTTTGTGTGATTTTTTACAATTCATTGCATGATCTGATCACTCGATCTGAACTAAGGGATCGAAGGTTTCGTTAGGGTTACTTACCAAAAAAATATAGAATCCGAACTAACTTAATCCACTACTCTTTAAGTGGTTTGGACTTTTAAACAATGACCCAATCTCACTCCTAGACTAAAATACTAGTTAAAAATAATTTTGAAAAAATAGTATGTAATTCTAATAAAATGATAGTATTGTCATTTACATATATTTTAGAGGAATGCTAGCAATTCTTTTTCAAACACTTTTTTTAAAATACTCTCTCAAGTATTGGTTGAAATTTATTGGAAATCGTAAATTTTGGTTGGTCTCATTTCTCATTTAATGACTCTCTCTCTTTGATTTAGAAGTGAAACTTATCAAAATTTATAATTTTTAATAAATTTTAGCCAATAGTTGAGAGAGTGTTGAAAGAAAATGTTTGAGAAAGTGTTGCCTGCATTCTTCCATATTTTATATCATATTCTGATATTATTTGATTCACCTCAAATATAAGACAAGATAATATGTTATTTAACAAATTAATTAGTGTGCATCAAATATTGAATAATATATAAATTATATTTTGCATTTATGTTAGACTAGTATTTTAGCATGTGTATTGCACATAATAAATATTATTAATATATAATTATAATTATAATAAATAAGAGTTTTTAAGTTTATGAATTATATTATAATTATAATTTATAATAAATAAATATGTTAAATATATGAATATTCTCTTTATGTAAATTAGAATAACTATCTTGAACAAGAGCATTTTTAGGGACTATTATTCAACAAGAGCGTTTTTAGGTGTTTTTCTTTAAGAAAAGGGTTTTTGGGATTTTTCTTAATTTCTTATCTCTTTCAATATATTATTTTCATTTTTATTTCTAATTATCATGATTGAAGAAATATTTTTTGCTAGTTGTGATAATGGTGTGTGAAATGTTCATCTCAAAGAGAGAGTAAGATAGGATATGGCAGCAAGATAAAAATAGGATAGAATAGGATAGGATAAGATATAATAGCAAAATAAGAATAGAATAAGATAAGAGTAAAATAAGCTATAATCTTATCTAATGTTTGGTACATACCAGAAAACAAACTAGATAATGATAAGATAAAATATAAAACATATTTAAATGACAAAATTACTATTTTGTTAAAATGACACATAATTTTCTAGATAGTATCTTTTAATTTAATTTTTAATTTTTATGAAAAAATATAATTTTAACTAAAGTATATGATATTTTTTTTATTTATGTAGTTATTTTTCTTAAAATTATAAAAAAATATATAAAATTTTTAAACTTATAATATTATTAATTCTAAATATATTAAATATTAAATATTTAATTTTTAATATTTTAATTAATAATATACTTTAAATTTATATACGAAATTATTATAAATATATATAATGAAAAATAAATATAATATATAGTTATATATATTAATTTATATAATATTACTATATATTATATATATTTTGTTATTATATATATATATATATATATATATATATATATATATATGATCATATATTATATATAAATCTTATATATATTTTTCACAATAATATTATATCTATTCATATATAATTATATATTACATTTATTATAATATAACTATCTATCTATATGTATATATAGTTATTTGTAATTATATATATACAAATATATTATTATATATATAATTATATACAATATTTGTTATAATATTTAACATATTACATAATATGGAGAGAGAGGAAAAAAAAAAGAGCTTATGCTATTTCGTTGCTTCCTAACCTAGTTTCCCTCTCAGAATAAGAAATATACTATAGCAATAAGATATGATAAGAGATAAAGATAGTGTAATCATATCCTATTGGCACAACAAATGATGGATTACAATAGGATAAAATACTTATCCTATCTTATCCTGGCCACCAAACGGCCCTTAAGGATCTCTACTTGAGATAGTGAGAGCTTCAATATCTAAGTTAGAGATTCTACTTTATAGTAAGAATAGATAATATAAATTATGATATAAGATTGTTTTTAAATCGAAATCCTCTCTCTATATAAATTAGAATAACTATCTTAAAGGAATGAGAGTGTTTTTATGGATTATTTTTCAATGAGAGTGTTTTTAGTTATTTTCCTTTAATGAGAGTATTTTTAGAAAATTTTTTAACCTCTTATCTCTTTCAATTTATCATTTTTATTTTAAATTAAATTTTAATATTTTTTAAAATAAATTATCAATAATAAAAAATAATCTTGTATCACAATACAAATTATTTATTATAAATTTAAAATATAATTTACATGATAAAAAATATTTATTTATTTTAAATTTAAATTATAATATAATTTATATATTCAAAAATATTTATATAATATAAATTTTAGTTATGTAAAATAAAAAATTATCCTGTGCTTAAAATATTACTAGATAAATGTTTTAGAAAATCAAGTATATTAAAATGATACAGTTTGAAACGATTGAGAGAGATAAGATAAAGTGATGAAAGTTTGAAATGATTGAGAGAAATATTTTTTAACTAGTTGTGCGATAGTGTGTGAAATGCATTTTCCAAGAAAACAAGAGATAGTTTTAAGAATATCTAATTGTGATAATGAGAGCTCCACTTTCCAAGTTAGAAATTCTAATTTACAATATAAGAGTAGATATTAAAGTAATTTAAAAATATTCTTGGTATTACAAGATTTGTGTCTCAATGTTTTTAAAAAATAAAAATAAAATGAAGGAGGGAGAGAGAGGAAGGAGGTTAAATAAAAAGTGGGACTAAACAGTTAACTCTATGATAGTTATTTAATAAAAACTAGTATTTTAGCATGTGCATGCATGTGATAAATGTTTATTTTATTTAGCTAAACTTTATACTAAATAAATAGTTTTGAATATATAAATTATATTATAATTAAAATTTGTAATAAATAAATATTTGGCTTAATTGTACTTTTTGTCTCTAAAGTTTTATAATTTTGTGAATTTTATTCTTAATTTTTTTTACAAATTTTGCCCCCAACTAAAAAAATTGTCATAATTAAAGAACAAATCATTACAAAATTGTCTTAATTGTAGCAATTTAAAGAAACAACTGCCACAAAAATTGTGGGGGGGGGGGGGGGGGTTCTATGTTAGGACAAAATTTGCAAAAAAATAAAAAAATAAAAATTGAAAGGGCAAAATTTGCGAGATTATAAAACTTTGGATGCACAAAGTGTAATTAAGCCCAAATACTTTTTACATATAAATTATATTTTGAATTTATGATAATAATTTATGTTGTCATACAAGATTATTTTTAACTATTGATAATTTCTTTTAAAAAATATAAAATTCAATCTACCCTATACATTAAATAAGAACAATTATATTTAACAAGAGCTTTTTTATCTGCTATTATTCAACGACAGCGTTTTTAGTTGTCATTCTTTAATGAGAGTATTTTTAGAGATTTTTAACCTCTTATCTCTTTCAATCCATCATTTTTAATATTTTTAGTTTTAAATTGAATTTTAATTTTTTTTTAAAATAAATTATCAATAATTAAACATTGTATTACAATTGTTTATTATAAAATTTAAATATAATCTATTTCAAAAATATTTATTATTATAAATTTTAATTATAATATAATTTATTATATCAAAATATTTATTTTTATTACATTTAAGTTTATATCAAACCATATTATTCGATGCAATGCACATGTTAAAATACTAGTTTAGAAATAAAGATGAAAAGAATAAATTTAAAGAGATAAGCAGTTAAGAAAAATCTCTAAAAAAAATCTCGTTAAAGTTGAAGAACATAATTCTAAAATGTTATTGTTTAAGATAGTTATTTTAATTTTTATATAAGGAGGATCAAGACAAAAAGTGTTCAACAAAAGTATATATCAAAATGGAATATCCCCTCGTTATAATAGTTACAGATTAAAAAAAATTTAAATTTCTTGTTATCAAATAATATTCACATGACTTTCTTATTTTATTTTAAATAATAACAGCGAGACAATTAATAATTTGAAATTTTTCTTTATTGTTTGAATATTTTTATTTAAATTTTAAATATATCATTTTATTCTTATTTTTTTAATTTTCTTTAAAATATTAATAAAATATAAAACTATCCAAATATTATATCAATTAAAATACAAGTTTAAAATGAAAGAAGGAACTTGAGAAAAGTTTAAAATTTTTGTTTGTTAATCTTTTTACATCCGATCATACTTTAGCTTCTTTATTATCCGATCCACTTATTACTATAATCTTAATCCACTGACTCGCCATTATAAAACTACTTATCAATTTAAACATGACTGTCTCGCCATTATAAACCAACTCATTTTACCAAAAAAAAGAGCTGATTCAAGTCAGCGACAGCATATTCTTCTTAATAAGCTGGGGAATTTTCTAGCACCTTCCCAAACCAGTTCTTCCATTCTCCGCACTATAGAATCAGTAAGTCAGAACTCAACCTATATAGATGATTTCAGTTATTACTGCTGGTGTGGTTCTGTTGTTCGTCAGAGGTAATTAATGTTAGTAGTAATTAGTTTTCATATTCTCTACTAATTTTAAATTGACGTAACAAATTAAGTTAATTATATTTTTTCTACAAAAATTAATTATTAGAGGAATGTGTTTTGGTCAATTTCTAACTTCACTTTTATTTTTTAATTTGTAATTAAACCAATTATACGAAGATATTTGATTCGTATAAGAATTTATGTTAAAAACTTTTATACGATTTAGCATTACTTAAAAAAAGTTAATTATATCAGTTCTTACGTTTTTTCATTAACTTTAAATTGATGCGACGAATTAAGTTAACTATTAGTTCTCCAGACTTACCTTAGTATTTTTAAAAATTTAAGCGTTTTGTATTGAACATACATTAGTTTTCCACACTACAAATCTTAAACCTCCGAGAATACATTAGAATTTCTCTTAGTTTTTAATCTAGAAAAAAGTTATGTTAGTTCTCACATTATTCTTTAGTAATTTTAATTCTACTTTTGCAGTCACAATTTGTATCATGTCCTCATTATCACATGGAGAAAGTAGTGGCGATGATCAGTCGGTAGAAGATAGTTTTTTAAAGAAAGGGCCATGGACAGCAGAAGAGGATGCAATCTTGGCAGCATACGTGACAAATAACGGAGTGGGAAATTGGAATGTAGTGCGAAAGCACACTGGACTAGCTCGTTGTGGGAAAAGCTGCCGTTTAAGGTGGACAAATCATCTAAGACCAGATTTGAAAAGAGGTGCATTTACCACCGAGGAACAACGTAAAATCATTGAACTTCATGCTTTAATGGGAAATAAATGGGCCAGGATGGCACAGGAGGTTTGTGTGTTCTTTTTTTTAGTACTTTTGTCTTACCTAGTTCTGGCTACATTACTTATAAAATATAAAAATAAACAAGTTTTTTTCACAACAAACAAATTGTAATTAGAAATATAACAATTTTTACAATATAACATCTTTTTCTATATCTATCTTTCTATCACATCATTTATTACATTTCAAATTTTTCTCTCATTCTCTTTTTTGCTGTAAAATTTGTTGTACAAAGTATCATTTCTCTTGTAATTATACATGTATAATATATTAAGGAAAATTACCCTGCAGTTGGGAGTTTTCAGCTGATGAGCCATGATTCGAAGTTGCATGTTTCTTAAATTTTAGTCAATTTTGAATCATTCATTATAATTTTTCCCCCAATTTTGCATTCTACCTCTTGAACTGCACCTTGCACTCTAGAGAATCTTGACCAAGACTAACATGTATGCATGGTATTTACTTTTGTGTTCATGCCTTCATTTGTGTCAGTTGCCTGGACGCACAGACAATGAGATAAAGAATTTCTGGAATACAAGACTAAAGAAAAGGAAACGAGCTGGCTTACCACTCTACCCTGATGACATAAAACCAGTGTTGAATATTGACAGCCCACAAAGTAGTCTAAATGCTTCCACCCAGCATGCTGATGACTCACAAGCAGGCACATCATCTAATGTACCAGAATTAGTGTTCAACAATTACAAGCTCATCAGTCAAAAACATCCATTGTATATACCACCAATTTCTGGCATACCTGAAAACAGCACCTTTGAACAAGAAGGTTCAGGTAACCAAATTATGCATCCCCCGAAGCAGCTTCATGATTCAGATAAGTTGTACACTAGTTTGGACAGTAATTGTGTAACACCAGCACCAATTGATTAGTAAGTTAATTGTACTCATGAGAAACTTTTTGAGCTTCCTATGTTGTCTTTTTAGAATTGTTGTCTTTTTATATATTTTTTTGGTAGAATTGTTGTGTAATTTTTATATTATGTGATATATTTATTCCATTGATTGTTAAAACATTTTTTTTTTGTTACAATTGATTGTTAACACTTTAACAACAATAACAGTATTCAGTTTCAGGGTGATTCAAGTGACCCTCCCTCAATATCAGAGCTGCCTCCACTGCCATCAATTGATGATACACTGAAAGAGGATCCTCCGGCTGAGATTCGATACTATGAACCAGTTTCTCCACACAGCAATGGGTATTTGGAATCGATGCTTAACCCACCAAAGATTTTAGAAGGATCAGATCATTGTTCCATGCAGGGGGAGTCAAATTTAGAAAACAAAGAAAATTCGGACCAGAGATACCTTGCAAATCAACATGCTTTATATGACTTTAGTTGGTTAGAGAATTATGACAAGGATCAATATGCTCTTAAGGATACTTTATTCAGCATTATCCACCCCTTCATCCACACGAATACTAATTCTTAAATGGGAGGATTTTTCAAGAGCTATCTTTGTCAGTAATTAAGGGGCATGTATACATATATATTTTTCGTACTTTACTTTTAGAGATTGATAGTTTTAATTCAAATAATTTATTTTTTATCATTTTCTTCTCAATTTTTAATAGTTTCATTCATTTAATTTATTCTTAGGAAAATTATTGATTGTTACGAATTCGTACGACATGCAAGAACACTACATGTTTGTTCGAAATTCAAAAGGGTTTTTTCATCAGATTTATAGTTTTTCACAAAGAATAAAAAATAATATATCAAAAGTAAAAGGAAAATCTGGCCAACAGATTTTCACAAAGAAATTATGACCAAAAATCAATTGTTCTTTTTAATTTATTTTGACAAAAAATTATTATTTTTTATATCAATTCCTATTATACATAATTTAATTTATAATTTATAATTATGGAAATTATGGCCAAAAATTAATTATTTTTTAACCAAAATTATACTTTTTTATATCAATTTGTATCATACATAATTTAATTTATAATTTATAATTATGCATATTAATTTGTATTATGCATAATTTTTTGATATCAAAAAGTCATGTGACAAATTCGTACGATTTGATTTATATTTTAAGCAATCTTATATATAATTTGTACTAATTATTATTTTTCATTAAATTTGCTCACTTATTATAATTTATGCATAATTATAAATATTTGCATTGAATTAGTCGTTACATGTACCCAAAAATTAAAATATAATAATGACACCAACTGTTATTTATAATTCAAAACAAATATACTTTATTTCTAGCGTATATAAGCTACTAACTAGTTTTGTAGCTACTTTTAACAAACATAATAATAGATAATTACATTATTTGGTTGAAATATTAATTCTTGATTTATAATTTTCTCACTACCCTAGGTGATTAATGCATCTCTGTCCTAATCCATTTACTCCGTTTACCTTTAGTCCTTGATTGAAGCTAAATATTGTAATTTTTTCAAAATTTTTTGCATTTCATTTACAAAAATCATCTCTCCTATTATACGAAAAATGTAAGTGATCTTCCTTTATTAACAAAAATATATTAACTGAATTGTATATATATTTTTTTCATTTTGCATGAAACATGTTTTTTTAAATGACAAGGAATATTTAACAATATTTTTTCTCTCAAAACATAATTGAAGAGAAAAAAAAAACTTTCAAGGCCATAATATTGTTGTGACCACAACAAATTATCTAATTAGAGACTCACAACAAAAGGATCACCATTAAATAAGTGTGAGAATTTCGTAGATACACATTGCATGAAAAAGAAGTATAATAATAGGACATGAAAATAATAAGTAGTAGAAAGAGAAAAAGAAGGTAAATAATGTCTATAATATTTTGCAAAGAAATTAATATCCTATTAATGATACTAATTTATCAAAAAATGAAAGAATCATTAAATATAGTTCATTTAATTTTTTAAATGAAAACATGTATAAATATTAATTATTTTTTCTTTGTTAAATTATAACATATATAAATATCCTATTTATATAATTTTAATTTTTATATCATCTTCTTTTTAAATAAAAACATGTATAAATATCCTATTTATATAATTCTAATTTTTTAAAATTACAACATATATTCTTAATATCTAGTCTATGATTAAACATGAGTATGGAGTCAATTACACTGAAAAAGGAAGAAAAATACAAAAGTCCACTAAAAATACTCCCCCTTAACAAAGTTTCTTTTAACTTGATAACCAACAAATATATTTATTGCTAAAGCGTCACGAAATCTTATCCATTCCTCACGCTACAACAAAACAGGCAATTAAGTTGACTCTATCAAGACAAAAGTCGACACAAAATGGTGTTTAGACATGCGACGACCTCAACGTTAACCCTAAAACAGTTGATACTAATATGCTTGTGTCGGTTTCTGGGTGCCAACGCTACATAACATCGGTCTAACCATCTCTTTAACCGTTGCTTGTGAGAGCCGTCGTTTGAATTTTATTAAATTAAAATAAATTATATTTTATATAGAGTTGGCTTAGTCAACTCTATCATTTTTTTTAAAATTTCGTTTCATGTAGTGTCAACGTCTGATGTTAATATTTTCATCATTTCTGTTAATTTAGAGTGGGTTGAGCTAACTCTTGTTTTTTCTTTTTCTTTTTAAATGTCATTTCTTCTAGTGTTGGCATAGCCGACTCTTTAGTTAAACTTAGAATCGGCTAAGCTGACGCTAAGCACTCTTATTTTCTATTATCAAAACAGAAATAATATGTAAAATAGTTTTCACAATGGTCATAATTAGAAAAAGATACAGGCATAATATGTTGTATAATAAGCTTATAGAGTTCAAATAATATACAGTCAACTAATTCAGACTTTAAAATTCAGATAAGTATTACATCCAAATTGGAATTCATAGAACTGTCAGCATACATGCATAGTTTGGCAACTGAGGCTCCTGTTTTACACTGCTTTTCGGTAATGTATCAGTTTCGGCAGGTTTCGGTTCTTGCAGCAATGACTTTTCATCTGCTTTTCATCTGGATGAGGACAAAAGAATGAAAACATTCTTACTCTTCCTTTAGATTGCAATCATGGAAAATAATGATGCAAAAGATGCAGATCAACGAAACTCAAATAGCTCTATTTCTTGATCAATAGCAAATTCCGCCATTTGATTTAGCCTTGACAATATATCCAAAAGCTTCCCACCAGCTTTGACACAAAGCCTCCCAACACACCTGAGAAAACAAAAGAAAAGGCATTTGAGTGATTAATTGTAGTTTCACTCTAAAAGATAATAGCAAGGCAAGAGCAAGTATCGCAGCTTTTCATGTGAAGGGTCATAAAGTTTAAAGAATAGCAACAAATCTTCTTTTGTCTTCACAAGAGGAGGAGCAAATCAGAAATCCTAATTCATTGTGAAACAAATAAATAACAAATCCATGTCAATTACAAGTCAGTTCAACAAGAACATATACATTTGAAAGAGGTTTGCAACAGATACCACTATAGCACCTGTTCTCTGGATGAGTATAATGAAGGTCCAGCCAAAGCCACTTGTTGCTATCCAACAACATCAACCGCAGTATGTCATGCATACACATATATAGAAAGAGAGAGACAGAGAATATTATGGACTCTAAATTGACTAAATACCAATCTGTTGTAGTCAACAATTACCAAAGAACTCATTGATGGGTTTTTGTGAATGAAAATTGATCTAAGGTAAACTACATACATATGTAAGTCATAACAACCACACTGAAAAAAACCGTATATACATCCAATCATTAAGTTTACACATAAAAGTTGATATAAGAAAAAACAATACTAAACATTAAACTTCCTAAGAAGCATAAATCTAACAACGCTGACGCTAATCATCTATTGCAGAATTAGGTTCTGTTTTTTATCTAACTTACACTATTATTAAGCAAATAACATACCACAAAAATACATGCATGACATTGAAGACATTGTATAAAAAGGAAAATAATAACAAAAATCTTGTACAGCAAACTTTGCAACCCAAATCAACACTGCTTTACGCAAATGCACTCCTGTCTGCACTATGCTCAATATTGACAGACCTGCATTATTTATACTTATATACAACCATGACCAGGAAAATTAGGCAACAAGATATCTTATATGCAACTGATTATTAATCACAATGATATTGAGAATTCTTTAAATTATCACCCCTTTTCCCATGGTATTCTAGTTTTGACATAGGTAAACAGGATGGGCATACATCTCTCCCCCACAAGGATATCTTCAAAGGAGTTGAGCTCCCCTTCGTTTAGTTCTGCTCTTACTGATTAATTGTATTTGCACATAAAAACAAATAGCGCATAAATAAAATTACAATATGAAATTTGTTAATAGAAAATTGATGCTCAATATCAATTATCTTGGCCTCATGGTCATCTTGGATCGCGCACTTCAATAGGAAATCTCTACAGCCTTTTATCAACACAAACAATGTAATTGCGGAATGCTACTTCATGACAACTTCATATTTCACACAATTCCATGATGTACTCATAATCTCACCGGTTTAGCAACTCAAACTGCAATTTCTAAAATCAATCAAAATGGTCCAAAACAATCAGAAAGAACTCATGTTCCAGCCTATGCATGATATTCTTAATGATATCAGGTTTATAGAAAGTGAATGCATGATCTCACCTGCACTTTAATGCATGATATTCTCTATGAACACTTATAGAAAAAGAAAATAAGAAAAAAAATAAAATAAGTTTCTTCACAAGTTAAAATTAATTAGGTTATACATAAGTTAATTTGTAGAAGTTCTTTCATGTTACCTTTTTCAAAAGTTGATTTTTAATTTATGCATAAGCTAGTTTACGAAAAAGCTTATTTCATTTTTTTTCATATTTTCTTTTTTTATTAATGCTTATAAAGAAGTTTATCCAAACAAATCTTAAACAAAAATAAAAATACGAAGCAAATTTTGCAAAACACATGAATCATAGGATTAAATAGAACACATGTGAATCAAAGGATTAAAATGCACACTGCAAAATCACAGGGAAAGGCAAAGGATGCTAATAAAATAAAAAAAAATTCAAAATCCTCAAACAGATTAGATGAAGATTTCAAAACTATTGAACACTTTATTGATCAAAACAGTAAAATCAAAACAAACAAAATGTAAGTAAATAAGATGAATAGTATCTGCTGTGAAGAGGGATTCGGTTGGGGTTTGTAGAGATGAAGAGATTTGAGGTGAATAAATGATGAGATTGAGATTAAGAGATCAGGAAATAGGGTTCAATTTTATTTTAAATTTTCTTTTTTCGGTTAAACAAACTTCCCCCTTAAAATTCCAAGAATTTTAAATTTATATCTAAAAGAATATCTAAACAAAATATTTTAAAATACATGATTGTAAATTTCCTTAAAAATTACTTTCCTCTTTTAAAATATCTTAATATAAATAGAAACTTTAACCACTAAGGTAGAATTTAGAAGCATCTCCATCTGAAGCTATTGTGTGATTTTAAAATATATAATAGAACAAATCAGAAATTACATCACAATTTTAGCCGATTTCCTTCTAAAACTAGTTAATTCAACATCTCACCTGCACATAATGTGGAAGATTTCTTTTTTGTAGTGAACTTGACAAAAAATTATTGCGTGACAGAAAATTACTGCATTAAAACTCCTTGATTTGAAGTTATTTATCTTCCCCCGCTGCCAATTTGTCCATGCACCAATAGCTAAAGAATAGAAAGAAATGCTATAAAATTTTTGGGATTCAAGAATCTTGAATTAAAAGAGGAAACTTGTTCCTCCATACCAGCATCCTCTTAATCAGAATCTCAAAAAATGTAGCTGATAAGATCAAGTACTAGGAGCAGAGGTTAGGAACACAGGGAAATACTCAATTGACAATTTTTTAAAATTTAATTCATTTGACCAAAAAAAAAAAACATTAAAACTTTCATTTGGCAAATTAAGAAATATGTGGTACAATCATCCTTGCACACAAGTCTACAGTGACTCAATTAGAGGAGTGTTAGCAATAAAACACACTCATTTCAACACATTCTCTTCTATATGTCACATTGGTAGCCATCCAACTTCTCATCTTTGAATTCTAAAAAATATGGATTCTTCAATTTCACAATCATCTTTCTTTTCTTCTTATTGCTGTTGTTCTTCAACACCTTCGTTGCAGTAAAGTGACTAACATGATCTTTCAGCCCACTAGTACTAGGAATATCTTCAATGATCATACCGTTTGATGCTCCTTCCATATTCTTCACACAAAGTTCCACTTGAGGTAATTCAGGATACTCACCACATGGCCATGTGTCATGTCTCAAAGACACAAGTATTTGAGCAGCTATATTTTCCTCTTCACTATAAACAAGTTCCTCATCTCTGATAGTGGTTTTATGCCATCTTGGTTGCATTTGCGAATGTTTTGCTAGATCAATAGCCGACTCTTCATCTGCATTGAAATAACCTTTGTTCTCTTCCATAGATGAGTCAGAGTGAGAACTCTGCTTACTATTAGGGGGAGGGTGAATACCCTTCCAATTTCTATCAGAATGAGATCTCATATGTCCGTACAAGGACTTATTGGATGGGAAATCCTTCCTACAAATAGAACAACTGAATTTGTCATTAGACATCAAATTACTTGGAGACAACTTGATGATGCCTTTAGAGTTATTAGCCTCTTTCTCTTTCCTTTGAGCTTGAAGGTGGGATCTTTTGTGACCACCTAATGCTTTGCCAGAACTAAACTTCTTGCCACAAAATTCACACTCGCGTGTTGTTGTAGTTAGTTTCTCACGTGTCCCTTCGTCATCAGCCTTTGGTTTGTCACCATCTTCACATAATTCAAAGAAGGAATTGCTCATCTTTTCCATCTTTTTCAATAACTTATCATCATCATCATCCTTTGAAGGAAAAATAAAAAATAAAAAAATAAAGCAAGAAGATGAGAAAAAATTGAGCCACGACTGAAGAAGGAATAATATTAAAGAACACAGACTTGATACCTGGTGTGACCCATCATGAAACTTATTTTATTGATCAAAACCCATCTCAATAGTGTTGATGGATGATGGCATTCAGAAACTACGTAAAAGAAGTCAAATGAGAGAGGGTATGAAAGAAGAAGACATGCACAGAGCAATGTGAGTTGAAGGGAAGTAAAAAAAAAAAGGAAACAAGAAAAGAGAGCTGGGAGGATATCAGAGGATCACAATGATAATGGAAAATATTTTGAAAGCAATTAAATTATATTATTTTTCAAGATAACATATTTTGACTGAAAATAGATTTTGAATTATCAATTTATCAGAATCAATACATGTATTTAACAAGTTTGTTATTGTTTTAGAATTTAAACTAGTCCAAGAGTAGTGATTGCGTACGCCGTGGGCTTGCCAGATGTGGTGGTCCTTCGATGAAGTGTCATGATGTT
The DNA here is from genome assembly GCA_004329165.1 of Spatholobus suberectus. Lineage (NCBI taxonomy): Eukaryota > Viridiplantae > Streptophyta > Magnoliopsida > Fabales > Fabaceae > Spatholobus > Spatholobus suberectus. The sequence goes on from CM014734.1 coordinate 74,395,047, forward strand.
GCCGATAAGGGTATTACTTACAACTACAATGACTTTGATGCTTAAGTCAACAGGAGTCAAAGTCAATGAGTGAGAAATAGAGAGATACCCTTATGTGAGTTGGTTTGAAATATTTATGGTCTCTTTAACTTTATTCCTAATGAAAAGTGAATTATCTTTATTTATCATTATGATAAGAGGATTATCTAATGATTATCCTTATAGATAGAAGGATGATCGATTGATTATCCTTAAAGATAAGAAGATTATTTGTTGATAATAATTAATATTTTAAAAATTGGACTAATAATTAAATCGGTGAAAGAAGGTTCACGATTATTGATGAAACTATAGTCATACCAATAATAATTAAATTTATACTTTTTAATATTATATAATATTTTAATTTATTTATCTTAAAATTATTTTAGATTAAATTAAAAAAAAATATTAGAAAGTAAAAATGGAATTTTTTTGAATAATATTGGTTCAAACTGATTTTCTGCACTAGTTTTAAACTGATTTGACTAGTTCTTTACCATTTGTTACTAATTTTCAGATGAGTTAGTTTTTTGGATGTCACGAGACACTGAAGCTATGTTCATAAAGTTACAGCAACACTTTTCCTGAAGTTGTGTTTTATTCTACATTCATAGTACTAAAACGTTTATCCAAACTTTGTTTCACAACACTCAAGTTCTATTTTAGGGTAAAATAAGATTTTGGTCCCTTATCTATATTTAAGGTTTCAGTTTGATCTCTAATGTTTAAAAAATTTTACTTTGGTCCCTTAAAGTTTCTCTGTTACACCAAATTGGTCCTTCCATTCATTTATCACATTAATTTGGTCAACTTGATGACACGTGGCAAATTTTGAAAGATGCCATGTCATGTTAGCTAAAATTGACACAATGTCAAAAACTAACGAAAGAACCAATTTGGTGAGACACCATAAGAGATCAAAGTGAAACTTTTTAAACTTAAGAGACCAAACTAAAACCTAAAATATAGATAAGGGACCAAAATTCTATTTTAGACTTCTATTTTACAACACCTAAAAACTCAAGTCTTCTTCAACAAGCTCTGACCCCTGTATGTTTCTATTTATGCCTTCTTCTTTTTTGGTCCATTGCCTTTTTTTTTGTTACAAGAGTAAATTGACCTTTTTGAAATGGTGTACTCAATTTATGTTTGTGTTCATGTAGCACCTTTATATCAAAACATGTTATTTTCCTATTTGAAACAAGGAAGTTTGAAGGAACAAAGATAAGTTTGACAAAAATTTGCAAATTGATGAAGTAATTTAAAGAGAAGTTGCCCACAACCTCCAAAATGCCTGCAAGGAATTTTGGTAGTGCCAGTTTCATTTACATATACAACCTAAAGTGGCATTATGAGCCACCAAAAAAAACTCATCGACACAAACACAAAACCTCACTCCTAGTTGGATCGATGTTTTCGAATCAATAAATGTCCAATTCAATCCAAAATGCTTGCAAGGAAAAATCCAACTTCTAGCGACAGATGATGGAGAGAAAGCATCGCGATGAAGGTCAATTTCCATTACTGGAACAAACTAACAAAGGGTAAGGGTGTTGGACGGGAGCCCTAAAGTCACGGTGACTTTTGTTCAATTTTTGTGGCAATTTATATAAGTAGCTAATAATTTATATAACTGAATATCAACTTAAATATGTGGCCAACGACTTAGTGACTTTTAAAGTCACTCAATTTGTTTTCGTGTTGGACAGAGGATATAGCATAAAGAAAGATGCATCCAACGATGAATGTGTGTTTTTGTTAACTTTTATTCTTAGCCATCAGATGTATCTAACGGTCCACAAAGGAGCTGGAGAAGGACATGTGGGAGAGGATACAAATCCTACATTGGACTAGTTTCTAATCAAATTGTCCGGTCTAATCTAGTTTGAATGAGCATGTGTGGTGAGTGGATGACCTAACAAGTCATTTAAGATTTGGATTGAGGTCCAAAACAGATACCAAATTATAGTGCCTCCTTATAATTCCTCCTTAAAAATCATATAAGTGTTAACATAGTTTCAGATTCATGGTAAATTTCATAGATGTTAATATATCTAATATTGAATTTTATATTATATATATACACATTAGAATTTTTAGGTTTCAATTGTGTCAATTGAGTCCAATAAGTTTTCTTTTATTTACTAGGAGTGGGCATAACCCAACTCATCCACTAACTCAATTCGAGATAGATTTTAATGGGTTTGAGTTTTGAAATTAGACCCGAAACATCTTGAAGACAAACTCGGGTTATGTTTCGGATTGTCTCAACCCAACTTAGTATCATATATTCTCTTAAAAAGTATAAATTTTTTAAACAATTGTGTATTAATAATAAAACCTTTTGATTTAATAGATAATATTTTATATAACATGATATTATTTTTATAATGATATTATTTATTTTAACATATATATTATAAAGTATACCTTAATATAAGTTTTGTACTTCTTTTATTTTATGATTTAATTATTTATAAAGATTGATATATTACATTAAAAAGCGGGGTTGAGTTGGTCTTATCCCATATATTTTGGGTTTTGATCGGGTCAAGTTCGAGTTCAAATAAATGACCCGATCAAAATCTTGAGGTAGGTAGCGATAAAAATAAGCTCGTGGGGACCCATCCCTTGCTTACCCCTACTATTTATAATCAAGTTTCCCTATCATGATTCCATCCTATATCTAAGTTATTAACTTGCAGAGAATGGAAAAGCATTCCTTTGTTGTTCATTATTGTCATAAAAATCATAAATTATCCACAAGTATCATCAACATGGTAGTTAAGTCAATATAGTCAAAGCACCTTTTTTTGTCATTGTAGTTCAAATATAGTGTTTTTTAGCTAGTATATTGTATTTACTCACAATCATGTCATGCCCAATTTGTCACACAAGCTAAATTCATTAAATATTGAATGGAATCAGAATGAAAGGGCCTTATTGTAAATGCAAGAAAACTTGAAGGAGCCAATTAGTTCAATTATAACTTTCGAGACCAAAATCATATGATTACAATACCTAAGAAATGTAGTTTATTCCATCATATAGATATTATTATTTTTTATCAAAATCCTGATGTTCTTATTTTTTGTTGCGTAGTCTTACCTTTTAAAAATACATTTGAAGTAGATCATTTAGTTGTACTTGTACATTGTGTGTGTGTAGGGGGCGTTTCAAATGAGAAACTTCTTAAAATAAGAAATGAGAACAATTAATAGTAGTCGTTAGATTACAATTAAAAATAATGAACGGTTGAGATTAAAATTCAATTAAACATATCTTATAAGACCACATTTGTTTTCGCCTCCACAACTGCTATTACTACCACCACCATTGTTGCTACTACCGTCGTCGCCATCACTACCATTACCGTCACCACCATTATTGTTGTCGCTACCACTGTCATTGCCGCTACAATATTTTTCATCCATGATTTGTAGTAAATCTTCATTGAATTTTCAAAAATACGAATTTAATTAAAATGTACTTAGTATAAAAGCTTTTTAGACTATTATTTAATCACATATTCTCATGTTTATTCATTTTTATAATAACTATTTCAGATATTATATTTGAAATAATTTTAATTAATTATTAATTAATAGTATAAAAAGGAATAAAGTTCATGTAAAAATGTTCATTGAATTTTGTTAATGATTATTTTGGAAAAGCTGGTTTTTCATAAGTTTATTACTTTGTTTTGGTTGGAAATATCGAATTCGGATGAATGTGACGTAACAAGTTTATTACTTCGTCAAGACAGTGCTGTTCCTCGAGGTTTCTGGCAGATTAAGGTGCCTTTTTCATCTTTGTCTTCGATCATGTTGTGTCCATTCCATTATGAATTCCCACTTGTGTAAGTTACTGTTATGTGTATTCTTCCTCCTTTCTTTAATTGGTGGGGTTGAAATTGCAGGCTGATGCAAAAATTCTGCACCCGTTATGTCCATTCTTGTTGAAGTGACAAAATTTCAATTATATCCATTCACATCTCCCTTTAATATGCCACAACGCTTAGTGTTAGACTTGATTCAAATCACCACCAAGTATAGTGTTTCAAAGAACTGAAATCAAATATTCTTTATTCTCCAAAACTAGATCTAATCTCTATCTCCTCACTTTTTGATTTGCAAGCAATAATCTTGTAATCCAAAGTAATTATGGGCTATAATTGCACTCATGTTCTTCAACATCATAGCTTAGCAACTGAATCTTTCCTCCTTTCTTCCCAATGTTGTCCCTTGAATTTTGACTCTTCTGCAGTGCAGCATTTTGTGTTCTTGGTTGGAGTTATAATGTAATACTGTAAACGGATTTTGTGTAGTAGGACCTCATTGTTGTAATGTAACAATACAGGATAGCATTCTATCAGCACCTCACCAAGCATAATACTCTTCTTGCTACTTCTGTTAAGGTGTTTATCTTTTTGTTTAAGAGCGATGTGTTGATTCATGGGGTATCTAGGCAGAGGTTTCATGTACACCAAAATGTTCAAATGTGCGGATTTCGAGAACACTAGCCACTAGGTACAATATAAAAATTCGATTGCTGATGTTGGAGAATATAGATTTAGCTAAAATCCTGTATCAGTTATCATTTTGTGGAATAAAACCCACTCATTTAGCTGTGTTAGTACTTTATGAATTGAGGCAGAGAGTGGTCCATATTGGCTAATCTCACCATCATATTGTGGAGGTAACTAGAGAGGACAGATTGACACAAAAGCTGATAATGTGTAAATAATGTATACATACGTATAACTTTCAACTTTGAAATTAGTTCCTCACATGAAAATTACTCAAACTAAAAAATTGTTCACACACTGTATATTCTTCAGCCCCTCCAAGATAAAAGTTTCTAGCTCCACCAAAAGATGGGTATCTTTCACCTTTCTCATACACCTCGGTGCTTAAGCTTTTCTGTTTTGTTTCCCTATTGCTTCCGCTACAAGTTATGTCACTACTTTTCTCTTCTAACTTCGGTTTCTGTTTTGGCTCCCCCTCCTTCCCATGGTTTCTGCTTTCTATTTGTTCTTCACCCTGCCAGTGCAGGCCTCTTTTTGTTTGACATTCCAGTTGCTTACTACTACTGTCATTTTCTTCTGTGCTCACTTGATCAGAAGTTGAGCACCCTCCTTCACCATGGAGGCTCTTTTGTCTCTGTCTTTCTTCCGGGTTCATCGGATTATCTCGTCCTTGACCTATCATTAGATTGTTAGTAGCTGTACTTGTAATTATTTTAGATGCTCAGGGAGGAGAAACATGCAATGAAACAAAGGCACATGGCAATGCTAATGCCAACCCACATGTGAATTAACTTCAATGGAATGCGAATGGAGTATTGCAAAAATGAAAACAATTAAAAGTATTACTACTGATAAAGATCACAAGTTAATATTATGACTAGATGACTTGATCTAAAAGTATTCAAGTGCTTACTGCTGGGGGAATTCTCAATGCTGAAGAGGAGGTCGGTATCATGTTCAGTTGAAATGTCTGGTAGTGGTATACTGTCAGTGTATGTTTCACGGGTGCTACCCGGTCGTGTTTCCTGGGGGAGGTGTAGTGGTCCTCTTAAACGTAAAATTTTATTGAAACGCCTTACTCTTAATATACCACAAGAAAGCTTTTGGAGGAAATACTCCTCATCATTCTTCATTTTCCTGTGGCCACCCAGATCGATCTTACATTAATATGAGTTTGTAGTTAGATAATTCACACAAGAAGATGAGTTTGGATTTTACGCTTGATATAATTACATCATTTGTTATCTTATTTCATTGTTTTAGCAAAAGAAAGGTATATTTCTAGTTACCTGCATCCTGAAGTTATTTTAAGCTCTTAAATATGAGAATGCTGCAAATTTTCAAATTTTGTACATCTAGGTTATTTCATAAACTCATACAAATACCCATAACTAAATGCGAACATCCAAATTTAACTTCACCTACGATATACTGATTCATATGTTATCTATCTTTCTTCTTGTGTTCAATGTGTGCTTCAATTTGAGTAGTTGTATTGTCTAGGCCTAACTTGCTAGTGCTTGAGTGGGTAGCCTGAATGATTATCTAGGAGTACAGCTGAGATTTATACTGATATATAAAAAGATTTTGACTAAAACAAATTATATATCAGAATTATGTTGTGATCTTGCTGAGTTGCAAACAGAATACTTGAAGTTGTAAAGGGTGGTTGATTTATAAGTAATGCCCAAATCTAAGAGTTGAATCAGGAGGAAGGTATGACTTGCTTAGACATTTGTCCTATAGACCATAGTTAACGGATTTTATTAGATAATCTATTTTAACTTGAACAGTGTTCAGATGAAGGGTTTCAAAAGAATTATATAATTCTTGCATGCCTAGTCAGTGTAAAATTTGACATGCATGTTTTGTTAGTCCATCCATGAGAATAGAGATAATTCAGATAATCAGTTTAATTTCATCTGACCTGTCTAGTATGAGCCAAGTTGCCTTTAGCTTGATGGCTGATTTCAATGCAACTGCCTTTAGTGATGATCCTGTAGCCATTTCTATCTTAAATCCAACCTGAAAATATGATGTGCAAAGTTTCATAAAATGCAAAAATAGTGGGTTTACAGTTCTCATGGTCTCGTCTTGAAACATATTTGTAATAGGACTACAGAGGAATAAATAAAAGAACAGCTTAAATCATTGAATGATTTTCAGCAATTGTTTCTGTTTATTAAATGTTGATTGAGGATGATATATCATGTTTTCTGGAGAGTCCCTTATGCCATAGATTTCTGTGTCAGTATCTGTGCACTAATGATAATTGAGCCAGTAATAGAATGATCCACACATCTTCTTACTTTGGAAGATTGTACTTTTGATCTGCAATATTTTGGAGAAATACTTGTTGGTTCAATGCCTGCAAGTTGTAGAAGTGCGTTGCCTATGTATTTTCTATTTGTGCTTTTAAGTCATAACCATAATACTGTCAACACTGTTATGATTTTGTCCTAATGCTAAAGCGTGGAGGTATTCTTTATAATTAGGTAAGGGCATGCAATCTTAAATATTTGAAACTCATGATTTTGCCTGGTGAGCACAATGTGTATAGTCATTCATGTGGGAACTGATTCTGTTCAGAGATTGTCAAAGGTTTTAGCTGCAACCAATTACCTTTCCTGCCATCCTTTAGGCTTTAGCATAGTTAACACCCAAAGAGACATGAAAGTAGCAACAGGACAACAATTAAGAACTTTTTGATAATAATATCCACATTTTGGAATATTGAAGACTATGATTTAACGGTTCTACTTTTTCGTCTAGTTCTGTAAAAGAATTTTACACTGCTACTACTAGCACTTGGAAGTTGGAATGTACTAAATAAATATACCTTGGATCACTGCTAACTTAATACTTTGCAGTGGCAACTATTTTGTATCAAATTGCTCATGCCCAGGAAATATCACCAATATATGTGGCACACCTTTTCCGTATTTTCACATGATTAAGTTGCATTGAGATTTTGGAGTATAAATAGTATATTCACCACATATATAAGAAGGATTAAGTTTACAGCCGCAGAGAAATCTCCCTCATGCCCCACACGCTTTAACTGACATCTTCTAGTATCATGTTTAAAGAAGTCAGCTCACAAGTAACTCCAATCACAAAAGTTGGTATTTGTTGAGATCCCACATCAACTAGAAATATGGCAAATGCAGTTCTTACAAGGTTTAGGTAATCTTCACCTTATAAGCCAGTTTTATGGGGTTGAGCTAGGCTCTAAGTCATAATCTAATAGTATTGAATCAAAGTCAGGTAAGGAATAGGATTAACAACATATCAGTTGAAATTTGAGACAAAAGTCATCTCTTTTAGACGTTGCAATATTTAGTAGTTAATATGCAAGGAAATTTCTTTGACTGCTGCAACAATATTTGATTCTCCATGTCTAACTTATTCTGTTAAATATTTATCCACTTGCAAGCCATATTTGACCCTTCCTAATGGTCACATAACCTGGTGAAGTTCAGAACGAAAACAAAAATAGAGATGTTATTAACCAGTATTTATAGGACCTTTTCTGATTTGTATAGTTTAAAAATCCTAGTAAGCTCCGGATTGTTATGATATTCTTCCTTCTTCCTAACAGCTTGCGCCTCAATCATCTTCTGGTTTGCTCCAAACATTAACCTGCTGTCCACACTGCTTTTGTAACCCACTACAAAAAAAAAAAAAAAAGTGTAAAGGGAATCAAAAAATGGATTGATTAGTGAAATTAACATGTTGTGAACAAAGTTTGCAATGGTCAAATTACTCAACACAAATCTTATTGACATATTGTTCTTTGATCTTCCACTTTCTTTCTTCCAAAAATGATTTTGAGGGGATGAATAAAGTAATTTCTTAGAAGCTTCCCGCAATCCGAGGAAGATTACTTACTAGGAGTGATAACCTGGTGCAGGACTGCAATTAGTGTGAGCATATTTCCTGGCACGAGTGACAAGCCACGGAGAGACCATTCAAAAATTCTTACATTGATTTCTCTAGATGCATCATGGATCACAACTACACTCTGCCCTTCCATGGCAATGACTTCCCTACCTTATTGAGGAACTCCAATTTTTTATTACAGAAGAAGTGGTTCAAGGAAATTTTTTGTAACAAAGTAAGTTCTAAAGAACCAAGAATCTGGCAGCTTAATAAAGTATGAGTTTACCTACAAGGACTAGGTAGGTGTTGAAGCAGTGTGTGTCCAAAGTGATACTATCTTCCAAAATAGTATTTCTTGACCTTATCGGGTACATCCTAAGTAACCCCTTAAAAATGATTATTCGTGGTTGGCCCCAATGGATGAGCTTTGGCAAAATCTAAGCCCCTTACCTTAAAACATTGTCTCCCTATGATTGCCACAAAAGCAGGGCAAGACATTTGATTAAACTTTCGATGAAAACGAATGATTTCCTAGTTAAGTAACGAAATTACTAAGCCTGGCTTTGGCCTCGTGGCCTTCATATTCCTTCTGTATGCCCAATGCTATGTAGCTAAAGCCTAAAATGGAAGAAGACATGAACCCGAAGTATGCCACTTTCTTGTATTGAAGCCATGAATTGCTGATGAACCTTATTATGGCTTATGTTTGGATTGTCCAAAATTACTTTTATCCTACTAAACTCAGTTTATTGTTATGTTTGTATGTTTTTTAAAATAATTTTAAAAATTTAGTTTGCTACTAAACTGAGTTTAAACTGGAAGCAACATAAGAGTTGCTTTTGAAAACTCATTTTTTTGATAGCAATATTTATAAAGTGCAACATCAAATAAAAATACTTTTGATTAATATTATCCAAACATATTTCACTTTGTCAATGTACTTTTGAACAAAAAATATTCAAATATAAATCACATTATAGTAAACTCATTTTTTTTTTATCAAACTTGAATTTACAACATACTTTTGAGTCAAACTTATGTTTGCGAACTTTAACCCAAACATGAACTATCAATGTATCTATTTGTTCTGTTTCAATCTTTTTCCCATTGAGTTGCGATGTATAGTACGTGTAAACAAGGACGGATCCAAGGAGGGGCAAGTAGGAGCCTTAAACCCCCTTTCCTTGACTCTTTGACAATTATATATTATTATGACTTGATAAAAGATAGGTTTTTAATTGATTGTTTGATTATTTATATTGAGAGAATAATTGAAGTTTGATACATATATTCTATTGTTGATCAATTTTATGATTTAAAAGAATGATATTCACAACTTAAATAAATGGTTTGATGTATTTAACTGTTATGATTTAATGCTTATGTAATATTTATTATTAAATTTTTTCCTGCCTCCTTTGATAGGTTTCTGGGTCCATCTGTGTCTGTAAAACTTGAGAAAGTGAAACAAAGTTATGATGACATGTAGCCGTAACGTACAAAACAAAGAGCAATATAAGAAGCTTTAGGCTAGTCCAAAATTGTATCTTTGCCGTACATGGGAAGTGGGAACCCTTAATAAAAGTGCTAGTACCAAAAGTCAACTGAAATTTGAGGTATGTGGTTGTACCATTGCGCAAAATTTCATTTTAGAGCCAGAATTATAGGGACTATATTGTTTTATTGTTAAAGTTGAATTTAGTACAAAGATTTAATTAGTTTAATAACTGTCTAAATACTGTTTAGTAGCTAAAATAATCAAGCTCAAGGCTGCGTTTGGAAACTTGTCCAACACTAGTTGAATGGACATTTTCCATTTTCCAATGCCAAAAAGTAGAAGCAAGAGTGGTGTTGGATTTTAGTTACATTGAACGTAACTTCAATATAAACACACTAAATCAATTTCCAAAATTAATTGCTAAATTAATTTCTAAAATCAGTTTTTAAATCAATGTCTACTAAATTGGTCACTAATATTTAGCAACCAAGAGTTTAGTGACTTCTGGAAAATGAGTCCAATTTGATTACTAACTTTATTAGTGACCAATTTCATGATATTTGCAACCAAAAATTTGGTCACTATTTGAAAATTTTCTTGTACGGTTCGTTTGGTAAGTGAGAAATAGGAGAGAAAGGTGAGAAATAAAAAAGGAGGGTTGTTTGGTGGGTGAGAAATTGGCAAGGGAGAAGAGAAAGAGCTATGGGTCTTACGCAATTTTATTTTTGTGCTAAGATGCGTAGAAATGTGAGGGAGGAGATGCATGTCACACACTTTGTGGCAGTTTTTTTAGCGATGGTAGAAAACTGCTAAAAAATGGTAAATAGTGACAATTTTGGATGTTTATTGACAATTTAAAATCGCCAGAAAATATTATAATCGATTTTTAAAAATGCTTAATCGATTAAAAGTTGTTATAATCGATTATCCACGACATACAATCGATTATAAAGAACCATAATTGATTGTGGAAAGTTTTCAATTGATTATAATTTAATTTTTTTATTCTTTTTCCTATTTTCTTAAACCAACCACTTCTATTTTCACTTGATTTCTCAACTATTTTTATTCACTTATTTCTCTCTTCTCTATTTCCATCTACTCTATTTCTCACTTATTTCTTTGCTTCTTACCAAACACACTAGTAGTGCCAACACCACTATTATTAGCATTATCACCGTTAATGTTGCCTCTACTGTCAATGTCAATGTCATTATTTCTTTACTTCTTAAACCAAACACTTTTATTTTCACTTGATTTCTCAACTATTTTTATTCACTTATATCTCACTTCTCTATTTTCATCCACTTTATTTCTCACTTATTTCTTTACTCATACCAAACACACTGGTAGTGCCTAGTATTAGCATTATCACCATTAATGTTGCCTCTACTGTCAATGTCATTATTGCCACTATTACTATTCATTGTCATTATCATTGCCATAGACATCATATTAACATCACCATTATTATTGTCATTCTTATCACTATGGCACCATTATTATTATTATCATTGTTTAGGAGTGGCAAAGTGGGTTGAACCCACTGAGTCAACCTGCCTAACATGCTAACTTGACGGGTTGAAGGTGGGAGCGGGGCGAGTTGACCTGTCGAGTTAACTTGCCTAACTCGCTTAACTCACCAATATTTAAGGTGTATAAAAATAAATTTATATTTTTATATAATTAAAAATAGATAATATGTGTATATTAAATATATATATATATATATATATATATATATATGTATATATATAATAAAATGAGTTTTATATATTAAAGATAAATGAATTAATATTTTTTAAATATTTTTTCTACTTTTTTCTTTTATTTTGATTTTTTTGGGCAAGTTACATTTCATAACCCGCTAACCTGCCAACTCACATCTAAATAGGACATGGTGTATATTTCAACCCACCTTCTACCCGTGAGTTGGCTCGCTTTGCTACCCCTATCATTGTTGTCACAATTACCTCTACCACCACATTGCAAGTGTTACCACTACCATCATTGTTGCTTCTTGTGTTGTGAATTAATTGAATTTTAATTTTTTTAAAAAAATTATCAATAATTAAAAATAATTTTATATCACAATTTAAACTAATTATTGTAAATTTAAATATAATTTATTTATTTAAAATTTTATTTATTATAAATTTTAATTATAATATAATTTATATATTCAAAACTATTAATTATTATATAAAAGTAAACATTTACCTGTTCGATAAACTAAAATTCTAGTTTAGGATATAAAAGCATATTTGTTTGATTCTTATGAACATTTTTAATGAAGACATGAAAATTTAAGAAATCTAAACAGAAGATAATCAGTAAAAGGACTCTCTCTTTTTTTGTGGGGAAACATGTTATTAGTGCGAAGTATCTACCGGTTTTATTGATGACTAATCTCTGTTGAAAACCTAGCTGGTCACCTTTAAGGGGTCTCTCCCCAATCACTTCTTATCTATTCATAAGACTCGAATTTGAAACCTTAATTAAAAGCTCCAAGTCCAATTTCACTTAGACTAAAGACATGTTGATAGGTAAAAAGACTTAAAAAACTAGAGACTAAATTTATTAAAAAATATTAGGAAACTAAAATTAATTATAATCGAGAAACTAAAAACAAAATAATGGGAAAAAAGAAAGATGAAAGTTTAAAGAATGAGTAAATTACCAATTTAGTCCCTAAAATTGTAAAAGTTTGTTAAATTGGTCCTTAAAATTAATAAAATGCTAAAATAGTCCTTAAAATTGTACATTGTCTATCAATTTAATCCCTAAAATTTTAATGAACGATCCAATTAGTCCCTAAAATAAATAAAATGACAAAATGATCCTTAAAATTGTAAATTATCAATCAATTTAGTCCCTAAAATTATAGCGTCGATCAAATTGGTCTCTAAAATTAAAAAGATTTAATTACAATTTTTGTCTCTTAACTTTTAAAATTTTGTGAATTTTGTCCCTAAATTTTTTTTTTTTGTGTGTGTGCATATTTTGACCCTAAACTTATATAATTTTGAAAATTTTGTCCTAACATTCAAAAATTCAAACATTTTCTCCCTAAAGCATAATTAAGCATTTAGAAAATAGTAAAAATGTTAGAGGTGAGATTTAAACCCTTGCTTCTCCATAACCACAAAACCACTAAGTCATTTAACTTGTTTAATTTACATATAAAAAATACATTATATATGCCATTTCTACATCTGTTAATTACACTTTTGGTTTCCCAAATGTATGCTTAAATTTATTCTATAAAAAAATATTAAAATTAAGATGATAAATTTATTTATTAAATATTTTTATTTTAATTACTTAAATTTATAAATTATATAAAATTATTTATTAGTTAAATTATACAATAACTTATAAATTTATTTATTAAATATTTTTATTTCTAAATAACTATCCTAAAAATAAAAGGTGGAAGTGCATAAATATTTTTTAGATAATAAATAATTTTATATAATTAAATAAATAAATTTATAAAATTAAAATTAAAATATTTAATAAATAAATTTATCATCTTAACTTTTAATTTTTTTATACAAATATAAACATACACTTAGAGAATCAAAAGTGCAATTAACAAATATAGTAATGATATATATAATATATCTTTTATATATAAACTAAATAAGCTAAATGACTTAATGGCTTTATTGACAGTGAAGAAAGAAGATGTCAAGGATTCAAATTCTACCTCCAACATTTTTATCGTTTCCACATCATAGATGGTTAATTAATGTTAGGATAAAATTTGCGAAATTATGTAAGTTTAGGTGTGAGAAAAAACTTTAAGGATATAACTCGTAAAATTTTGAAAGTTAGAAGACAAAAAATGCAATTAAGTCTTTTTAATTTTAGGGACTAATTTGACTGACTATTATAATTTCAGGAACGATTTTATCATTTTATTAACTTCAAAGATTAATTTGACCGTTCATTACAATTTCAATGACTAAATTGATTGATAATGTATAATTTCAGAGGCTATTTTATCATTTTATTAATTTTAAAGACTAATTTGATTGACCATTACAATTTTAGGGACTAAATTAGTAATTCACTTTTTAAAGAATCAACATGTAACAATTCATGTACTTCTCTTCCTATTTTTTAAGTCATATTGACAATAACAATCGCAATAAGCTCATTTAATTATTTTATAATAATATCTTATTTGGGAAAAAAAATCAAATTTTAAAAATAATATTAAAATATTACTGAAGTGAAATAATTAATTAATTAATTGAATCCCTCAATTACTTTGGATTTTAACATAGAAATTTGCATTTTCAAGTGGACTGGAACGTGAATATAGGCTCAGATATCAAAGGTGGGGACTGATCTAGGGTTTGTGACTATGCTGTGCATGCTATAAATATCAATTATTGAACTTTGAACGATACCCTCTTGTTTTCACTCCCTCAACTCTGCACTGCCACTCTTCAATTCCAATCACAGAAATGGCGGTCACCTTCTCAGATCTACACACCGAAGAGGGCCTCAAATCCCTCGATCAATACCTTTCTGGGAAAACCTATATTTCTGGGTAAAACTTACAACATCCACTTAATTTCTATGAAAAAAATATTTTTTTTTTTACTGTTTCTGATATTTGGGTGATCGAATCTGCATGTGGATTTTTATTTTTTTGGACTTCAGGGATCAATTGACAAAGGATGATATCAAGGTGTATGCAGCTGTTGTGGAAAAGCCAGGAGATTCTTTTCCCAATGCTGCCAAGTGGTATCATGTTGTCTCTTCTCATCTTGCTCCAAGGTTTGTTCCTCTCTCATTTCTCTTCCTCTTTTTTTTTTTTTTTTTTTACTTTATTTGATTTTTTTTTTAATCTCAATTTTTATTTGAGTAGCTTCCCTGGGAACGCTCAAGGGGTAAGATTCAGTGGCAAAGCTGCTCCAGCTGAAGCTGCACCTGCCAAAGCGGTATGCATTTTCCTTAATTTTATGTTTTGTTGTTGTCTCATGTTATTTTCTTTTAAGAAAATTCGTTTATTATATTGAAAGTGCACAAACCATTTAGTATTTGCTTTTTTTAGTAATTCAGGGTACTCGATAGCTAGACTCTTAATTTATATTAAGATATGTGAAATTGTGAAGGATACATGAAGTTTGTTTTTAACATGAAGCTAATGGAACAATCCATTACTTAGTAAGAGTTTGAGAGTGGTTGATTGCCATGAATATCGTTGTGGGTTGTAAATAGTTATAGTTATATTGGGGAACAATTGTGATCTTATGGTTATGGAAAAGGTATGAGAATGAGAGTCTCCACCGATAAATTTATTTTCATACGTTGAAAAGTTAATAAAATATAATAATATATGCTAAAAAGAATTTAAACCATTGGATTATTTATGACTGCAGAACCCTGCAGTTACTTTTGTGACTGCAAGGAATTTGTGTACAGCTAGTTGTGGGATAGAAGAGATAGGAAGTGGATTGTCTGCAATCACAGAGAGAGAGAGTGAAAGTAGAATCTTTACTGATCATTTTGTTTTTCAAACTTCATAAAGTTAATGGAATGTAAATGAAAAAAACTTAAGCTGTGGGATCATTACTGCAGAGTTGATTGCTTGAAATTTGAATGTAGAGAATCCAAGACGAAAAGAAATGGAGGATGCTGACAAATGACAATCATTCTCTCTCTATATGTGTGTGTGTGAAGTGTGATTGGACCTGGATTTCCTGCATTCAAATTTTATGCAATAAGCCCGAGTGATGATCCCATGCAATGTTATTGGACTTGGACTGGTTATTGACTTAGTCAAGGCACTGGGTCACTGATTGGACCAGTATGTCACTGATCAAACCACATGAACCGATATATATTAAAAAAAAAATTCAAAAACATTTATAACCTATATATTTCTTACTTTAAAAAATTATAAAGAAATTCACACCGCCTTAAAAAGTCCCAAAAAAATCACCGCATGCCGGTTTGCTTAGAAATCTGGTGGATCACTGGTTTGACCGGCCGAATCACTGGCTCGACCAAAAAAAAAAGCCAAGTCACATTGGTTTCTTATTACTTTTGATCCAACCATCAACTCAGACACGTTATATCCCCAGTTCTCTGTTTGGCTGGGTGGTCCAAGCCAGTTTTTATAATATTGATTCCACAGCTCTATTTTTCATTTATATTCCATTAACTCTGTGAAATTTGAAAAACAGAATAAGAAGGATTAAGAGAGCTTGATTTTGTAACCATATTCATATGTAACATGTTTACTATATAGTTCCTGAACGAGATAGTTATTTGCTAAGATAGCAACATTGAAGGCACATTTTAGAGTTGAGTAGTACTCTAATTTACTTTTGAATGGCGATAGTTTCTTAAGTTATCTGAATTATACCCCGTGCAGAGTGGTTGTTGTTGCGATTGGATTCATCATGATGTGGTTACTAAGTGAAATTGCTGTATCTTATCTAAGATAACAATATTGAAGGCAGCACTTGTATTGTAAAATTGTAGAATATAGACTTTTGACTGTATAGTATACATATACTTATTGTGAAGTGTAAGATATTATTGTAGTTGTACCGAAGTTGCTAAGTGAACTCCTTCAACTAATTTGGTCATTCGGATTTATTTGAATTTGTCAGGCTGCTACTGCTGAAGATGATGATGATCTTGATCTCTTTGGTGATGAGACAGAGGAGGATAAGAAGGCAGCAGAGGAAAGGGAGGCTGCTAAAAAGCCTGCCAAAAAAAAAGAAAGTAAGCTTTCTTTAGAGTCTCTTGACTGTAATTTGTGTTCCATGAAGCATTTCCCATTAATATAACATCGATAGAAGCTGTCCTTGAATTTGTTTAATCCACCTAAATTACTTTGTTGTTTGGGGAGGGTTACGAACAAGGGTAGGAATGTTTTGTTATATTATGGTAGAATAATAGGTTGAAATTTATGATAACTTGTCACATGCTCACATGGACTACTTTCTTATCTTTAGATCTTATTTTCTTGCTGAAGGTGTTTGAAACTGTCACTTATTTGACATTTTATAGGTGGCAAGTCTTCTGTCCTGCTTGATGTTAAGCCTTGGGACGATGAGACCGACATGAAGAAGCTGGAAGAGGCTGTCCGTGGTGTTGAGATGCCTGGTTTATTGTGGGGAGCATGTATGTTGAAATTTTCATCAACTTTTCTCATGTATATTTGATGCATTTGCCTTGTTTAAAAAACTACAATATATCTAACGTGGTTTGTTGCAATTGATACAGCCAAACTGGTTCCAGTGGGATATGGGATCAAGAAGTTGCAGATCATGATGACCATTGTTGATGACCTTGTATCTGTGGACTCCCTCATTGAGGAACATCTGACAGTTGAGCCATGCAATGAGTACATCCAAAGCTGTGACATTGTTGCATTCAACAAAATTTAAGTTTTCTTCTTGTTGGACTTTGAGTTTTAGCCATTTTCAAGCGGCTGATCAGTCTGTTATTCTGATACTCCCTCCCTTTCATTGTTCATGTTTGGTCTGTTTCAATAGTGGTTTTGTTGCAAGAATTGTGAGAAGTAAAAGAGATATAGATATATTAAGTGTCCATGTTATGGTGTAACTTTGAATATTATTTCTTGAATTAGATTTATCGGTTTAACATAACTGAACTACGTGCTTCCATTTAATTTTTTGGAAGTTTTTCAAAACCTCTAATTTCATTGAATGTGTGTACTCATTGTGCTTCAGGGTGTATAGCATAAAGCCACTTTGGTTGCTGACATTGTAATAATTATATCATTTTCTTTTCAAGCTATTTATCGGTGCCTAGTCGTTCTCGAAAGCAACCTCTTACGAATATGCCTCGTTTGAGTGCATGCCCTTAAGTTCACAAAGCCAATTTTACTGCCTTCAGCTTAATCAACACCGAAAAATCATTATTGCTACCATTGTTACTACCACCAATATCCTGTTACATAAATTGCGATTTGATTCTTCTACCTTATATTTAAGTATAATTCTAAAAAATATCACACAACTTTTATTGTTTAGTGCTTTTATCTTTAGACAATCATTTTCTGTTTACGTCACAATTTTTTGTTTTTTATTGCTTTGCTGATGAGCGAATGCTTTCACCCTTAAAATGCGGCAAGATAATGTATGTGGAAGTGTTACAGTCATGCAGAACGGTCAAAAAGAATATGATATCATAATTAATTCTGCTTCAATACCCCCTTTTATAAAAATGATTGATTTTGTTTAACTTAAGTTTTCATCAAATATAACTTCCCTCAACTTTTTTGTCATGTTAGCCCTGATTGTTTCGAACTCTCCTTATTGGAACGATTGCTTTGCCTGTTCAAATCCAATTCAGCCAATTTGTTTCGGCTTTTTAACATATTCAGATAACTTTTACTATTATAAATTTATAATACACTGATCTTACCAAACTCTCCGTGTGTCTTATCATTATCACCTTTGTTTTGTAAAGTTTCGTTTATTCTTATTGGAACTCTATTTGGTTTAGTATTAATAATTGGAATTTTGATGTTTGAAAAGGTGAAAGATCGTATTGACCCTCGATAATTTTAGAATATAAATATATAATTGTACTCGACTAAATTACCCTTTTACTTTATTGATGTTCTTTCTTATTTAACTTATTGGGGGTATTAAGAATTAATAATAAAATTTTAAAAAATTAATATATTCACTTTTTAAATAACAAATAAAATAAAATTTCTTCTTTACAATGACTAATATTTTGTAACATGGAATAGAAGTTAAATCTAGTAAAAGACTCTCCTTTGACACAATTACTCAACTTCAAATATGAAAATCTCAAACCATAATATTAGTAATAATTCTTTGTAAGACATTAAAGTAATTGTCCTGGAGCACTATCTTGCATTTGTGGCCTTCTGATCCCTGAATATAATTGCTCTCTCTTGTTTGGTAAAAGAAGTTGCGTCAACTATTAACAAACCACGCAAAACTTTTTTCTTGATGCATCAGAACAAAGTAGCATTACATAATAGGACACCCCGAACATTAGAAATGCATATTGAAAAGCAGTAGTTAAGATTAAAAAAAAAAATTATTTAGTTGCGGATCAAACAAATGTCCAAATCAGAAGTCCTTGACTCACATTTATTTATGGGTGACATTAAGTTGGTTTGAGAGGCTTAAACAAATGGGACGAATGCAATTATAGGACACCATCACTTTGTCGTACTATATATATGTATAGCTCCATGGTCCTTCCTACGTTGGTGGATCCATTCATAATTGATGTTACTGGTGACTTCTATGATCTGTCTCTCGTACATGGCAAGACATATTTTAAATTAATTTTGAAACATTTTTAATAAAAAAAATATTTAAGTTAAAGTAAGATGACAGTATAATATTTTTTTGGACAATATTTCTTTAACGTTTTTATTATTAAATGACATTTCATGTTGATATTATTAAATAATCCGAGATCATTAATTATCAAAGAAAGAAGTTAACATAAAATTCACCCAATAATGTAAGATTAAAAAGAAAATATAAAATATATGCTGTTAATATTTTTAATTTGAATGTTATTTTAAATATTCACTTTATACTTGGATACAAAAAATAAAATTAATTCATAAAAATTCAGTTATAAAATATTAATTAAATAAAGTACATCATATTGTTTCGTGTTCCAAACAAGTAATATAACAGTAACTAATGACAGTGAAAAATAGTGTATGTTTGGTATTTTTATAATTATTTATTTATTGAGTTTAATTGTTATGCACTGTTAGTATAAAAACTTTTACACTGTCAACCAATTGAAAGTCAGCTTTGGTGTGATTTTTAGGATAATTACTATCAAAGTCAATAAACTTATCATACATAGTAGGTTGTGATTGGATGACAATGTAAAATTACTTTACACTGTGAGTACATAACCTATTTTTTCTTATTTATTTTTAAATTCTCTCTCAACATTAACAAATAATATTAAAAAGTGAGCTTTTTTCTTTTCAAAATAAACAGAAGTAAATACGTACTTAAAGAATGAATTCAGATAAATTTTATCTCTAATATCAAAAATTTGAATTTTATAGTCACTACTACTTTTAAGGGGATCTTTACTTCACCACTATCTTTAATTATAAGATTTTTTTTTTGGCACCATATTATTAATACGAAGTATTTATTAGCTTTATCGATGACTAATTTTTGCTAAAGAACTTGAGTGACCACTATTAGTGAGGTCTTTCTTTCTAATCATTTTTTACGTACAAGGCTCGAACCCGATGCATTACTTAAGGGATCCAAGCCCAGTTCCACTCATACCAATAACATGTTGGTTAATTACAAGATTAATCTTACATTTATGCACAAATTAGCTAAAAATAACCTTCATAAAAAAAATAGAAAAAAAAAGAAAAAAAATTGACACCAAGCAATAATGTTTCATATATAACATTCCTAGAGAGGGATTACTAATGTAACTAATATTTTTAAAATTAGATTAATAAACCATTGTGAACAATCATTTATAATTTATTGATTCAAATGTGATATTATCAATAATAATGAAATATATATTTTAAAATATTATACCATATATTTAATAATAAATTAATATAAATATCATAAAAATTAAGTTAGATAGAATTATAATTTAATATAAAATAACCATATTATATATTTTGCAAGAAAAAAATAAGAATTGAGTTAATAAATAAATATAAATTAAGTGCATGCCATTATATATATGTATGTATATATATGTGTGTGTATGTATGAATGTATTAACTTAAATATATTTTAAGAAGTAATTAAAAAAATAATTTGCATACATTTTAACAAGATATGGTGTTGGGGTTGTGGTAAGCATATGTCTCTAAAATTAGAGGGCTTTTCAATTTCTTTTTTGAGAAAAATTCATTAAAGCACAAACACCGGTTCAAATTGGTGAATCGCTAGTTTTCACTTATTTCAATGGTTTTTAATGAATTCATCCAAGACCACGACTATGATGGACAAGGAATGCATGTGGTTTATGGTGGACCAGTTTATCATGACCATTAGATTTATTAATATAATATTGAGTGGTCCAGATTTGTTGGTTGAAACCTGTTGAAAGAGTTGAAAAGATTTTATATTTTTTTTAACAGTATAAATGTATTTGTTGATTTGTCCATGATGTATTGACTCATTTGTCCTTAAGTTCAAAAAATTTGTCAATGATATCATTGAGGTGAAATTGTTATTGTGGAGTGAATGTCATTCCCAATCTGAGTCGAAGCTTCGTGTTTGGAAATTTAGTCTGTGAACGATGTTTTTGTGAAATTGGAGGCAAATATTATTTGAATGTCACAATATTGAAGCTTCTGATTTGAAGAATGGTCTAAAGGTGCTGATCGAAAGGCAATCCGACAGAGTTTGGGTCTAAAGCAAGCCATTGATGGTTCTAATTTTATGCTTGTCTGAACTGGCTGACCCGAAGTGAATCCTGCAGAGTTTGGGTTTACAATGTTTGAAATTTCCATTTCGCTATTTTTGCGAAGACCCATCAAGGGACTTAGGGTTCGTCATGATTCCAAATTTTCGTTTCCATTTTTGCAAGAAGGATTTGATGCTTGTCGATGTTTGTTTGGTAACTGTTTTTTGTTCCATTATGTGTTTATTGTTCGGTAACTATTGTCCTTGCTGAGCCATTGGCACGGGAGCCACACCTAGCCTCATATCGGGCACAGTTGATACCTAAATCCAGGCTAAGAAAAATTTTCATACCTGGCCTCTCTTCTTTTCTCGCCTCACAAACAAACTTTTTCTCCCCTCTCAACATAAACCAAACTTCAACTATCATTTTTCTCTTTTGGGTTCCTCCAACCCCAATACTGCTGACCACCGTTCCAACAATCGTAGCAAATGTTATGTTCTGATTTTTCATCGAGACAGCTTCAACAAATCTGATGTTCTTTTATTTTCTAAAGGGTTATAATGGTCATTCTAATTAAGGTCTAAATGGTCATTATAATAAGGGTGTAATTGGAATAGTACAAATTTCAAAAAAAAACTTGTCTGATGTGTCACATAAAAAAACTGGAACAACCTTCTATTATGGGTCACAAAAAATGGTCCACCATAGACCATTTGTAATACTAGCCCATCGTAGCACTTGTCTTCATCCAATTCTCGGAAAATCCTATTTTCCAAACATTGAGAATTACAACCATCAACATTGTTTTCTTAACAACAAAATTTTTGCGTCTCATTCTATCTGTTCTTTTTTTAATATTTTTCAAATTATTTATCACTTTAAAATATAAAAAATATTAAGTATTTTTTTAACAATATCATTATTTATTGATATCACATTTTAATAGATTAATGTCCTAAAATTATATGAGCAATATAAAAGCTAATATATGTCAATTCTTCTCATGATTTTATGGTTTGAAGATATCTTATCAAACCAACGTGACACCAAATCAAAGCTAATAAATTCACAACAAAATCACACTAACCAAATGGTGCATGATAACATATGATAATAATAATTTCGTGTCTTGCTAAAATTTCAATCTAAGATTGAGGTAAGTTTTATGTAACTCAAAGAAAAAATTGAATATGTTGCTGATCTTATCATATATTTGTTTTATAGTTTTAGTTTTTATAAAAATATTCGTGGATTTTGGTTCTTATAAAATTTTAGTTCACAGTTTTAATCTTTGTTGTTGATCACTAATAATGTGACAACTATATATTGGAGAACAAGTCTAATATTTCTTAAATAATAAAGACAAAATGAATATCTTTCAATATAAGAATGACTTATATCAAAAGTTTATAATTTTATAAGGACT
Source organism: Spatholobus suberectus (assembly GCA_004329165.1). Taxonomy (NCBI): domain Eukaryota; kingdom Viridiplantae; phylum Streptophyta; class Magnoliopsida; order Fabales; family Fabaceae; genus Spatholobus; species Spatholobus suberectus. The sequence continues at coordinate 74,417,811 of CM014734.1, forward strand.
AAAAAATAATACTAAAGACTTAAATCGTAAAATAGAATTTTATAAAAATTAAAAGTAAAAAAATTATATAAACTAAAGCCATAAAATAAATGTATTATAGAGGGAAAAAACATTTAAAACAATTTTGTTTTGATTATGAGTGAAATAGAGAAGAAAAAAATAAGAATGATAGAAATAAAAGAGAAATAGAATGAAAAAAAAAAAGTTGTCAAGATAGATAGAAATAAGAAAAAAAGAAGTGAAATAATTTCTCTTCGTTTATTTAGATGAGTGAAAAAAAGAGTAAAAAAAAGTAAATGAATTATTAAAAAATATATTTATAATAATTACAAAAAATGTAATTTTTTAATATAATATTTTTTCTTAACATAATATTATTTATTATTTATTTTTAAATTTTTTATATTATAATTTTTTTAAAAATATTAAACCAAAATATAAAAAAAAGAGAGAAATTACTCTCCTCTCATTTCATTCCAACTTAATTTTTTTTATTAAATTATGTAAAAGTAACTTCTTTCTTTTTTATTTTTCCCTTCAAATAAACATAAAATTTTAATATTTTTATCTTATTTTTTCCTTCCTATGTTCTTCTCCTTAATTTCTCTTCAAAGTTATGAAGGTTACTTCTGTTACTGCAAGCCAACAAACGCGGTTTAGGTGCGTGTTTCATTAATTATTCCATAGAAATCCACTGTGTTTCTTTTCTCCCACTACGAATTTTACTTTAATTTATTATTTATTATAAAACAAAGAAAGAGTCATAATTTGGAAGTGGTAAAAATCCAAAGACTTTTTCCTCAGTGGGACAAACCAGAAGAAGCAGGAAAGGTCTTCTTCTCTCCCCCTCTCTCTACTTTCTCTCTCTCTTCCTCAGGCTCAGAATCTCACGGTACTAAGCTCTCTGTTCTTGCTTTTATTTATTTTTTTCTTTGGGTAAGTTCACTCTGATGAATCCTGAACCTTTATGCTCTCATGCAAAAAATTTTTTCTGTTTATACCCTATTTTTTTGTGGTTGATTTATGTATGATTTTGTGCTTAATTTGGCCCTTGGAGTAAATGGGTATTGGTTAATTGAAACCCCATTTGAAAAAAAAATTGTGCTTTGATGTCAAGTTCTTTTTTTCCTTCCTAATTTTCAATTGGGGTTTAGTTATGCTTTGACTGTCTCTGAGGTCATGGTTCATGATAAGTGCTCTTATGCATGAATTTTGTTATTCCCTTGTTCATCTTTGATAAAAAAAAAATTAATCTTTTTGGGAAAACAATTGATTTCATTTCAATTTGTCTATTATGATGAATATGCAGTGAATTTTTTCCCCTTATTGTGATTGTTGGACTTGATTCCTGAACTGTTCTATGTTGTGCTGATGGATGGAAATATGCTTTTTGTCTGAGAGCAAATTGTTGTTGCAATTGTTGTGTTGGGTAATTTTACACTGATATCTAGCTTCTGGTTTAATGGGTTCATTCAATTGATGATTTGCATTTTGTGATCTGTAATTGTTGTGAAATTAGGAGTGCCTGCAACACAATTTCTATTCCACTATTTACTATTGGATAAAATTTATTAAAAATCACCCGATTATGAGTGCAAGTCATTAAATAGAAGGTGAGACCAACATCATTTCTTGAGCCCAATAAATTTCAGTTGATTGCAAAAAGTGTCAAAGAATGTGCATCTAGCATTTCTCTCATCAAATGTGTTATAGTGTTTCATGATTTGATCGAAAGATATAACTCTGTAGCAACAGGTCAACAGCTTCTCTGTTTATAGTCTTGACTCTTGACTTGCCCTTGGTACAAATTTAAGTAGTAGGATGGTTTAATTTGCTTTTAAGTACTGTGTATAGCCATCGTTGACACATACTTGATCTTTAATTCTCTTTTTAAATTGGAAGTTGGTTTCTGTATATGATTATGCTGCTGTCATTTGCCTGCAACCCAACCAAGCCTTCGTTACTTTATTTCCGAAAATTAGAAGGCTTTACATTTCTTGTTATGACATCCCTTATTTTGAAAAAGAAAATCATTTTTTAAGTGTTCGAATAATCATTATAAAGCTCTCTAATTTGGTGGCATGATTAAAGCTCTGGTTAAAAGAAGCTTTGATCTTATTCTGCTCACTTTGGTGGTTTAAATTTAATTGAGATGACCTCTGTTCCTGTATGTTACTAGGTTACTAGGTTATTCATGTTTAGGATATACATATTAATACTAGCATAACCAATTGGCATATTGAATCTTCAGGGCTTTTTCATTTTTTGATTTCAACTTTATAATTATTCTTTTGAATCTTTTGATTAATTAATTGTTTTTCATTTCTGAATGTGTGTGTATTTGACACAGAACGGAAGTTGAATTTTGGTGCAGATTTTACAATTTAATAATCTTGTTAAAGAGAATGATGTCAACTGGAGCAACACACTGGTGTTATGCATGCAGACAGCCAATTGTGCTTGATGGGACAGATGTTTGCCCTTACTGTGATGAAGGATTTATACAAGAACTTGATGAGTTGCGAGGAAGTGCGCCCCACCATACCTTTTCATCACAATCGGGAGAGTTCCATCAAACGCCTGACATTATTGAGGCTATACATGCTTTTGTGGGGCAGAGAGGTTCTGACCAGAGATTTGGGCTTATGGATGCCGTTGATAATTTCATGAGGCATAGAATGGCTGGAAGAAACTTGAACTTTGATGTGAGAGGGAGGTCTGGTTCTTTCCCAGTTCCTGAACAGAGTTGGGGTGTTTTTAGTTCTGGTCCTTATTTAATATTTCATGGTCAAGTTCCTGGATTCACCTTGGCTAACGGCAGCCCAAGAGGTGGTCCTAGGCGTGTAGATTTTGGTGACTACATTATGGGTAATGGACTGGAAGAACTTATTGAGCAACTCACCATGAATGATCGGCGTGGTCCCCCCCCAGCCACGCGATCTTCAATTGATGCAATGCCTATTATTAAGATAACACAGGCGCATCTTCGCTCGGATTCACACTGTCCGGTTTGTAAAGAAAAATTTGAATTGGCCACTGAAGCCAGAGAGATGCCATGCAACCATATTTACCATTCTGACTGTATTGTTCCTTGGTTGGTTCAGCATAACTCATGTCCTGTTTGCCGTGTTGAGCTGCCACCTCAAGGACAGGTTAGTTCCCGTGGTAGTCGAAGTTGGGGAGGAAGGAATGCCAGCAACAGCAACAGTGGCAATGATAGCTCCAGGAGCAGGGAGAATAGCCATCAGAACCATGGAAGGAGAAATCCACTGTCATTTTTGTGGCCATTCCGCTCGTCTAGTTCAAACAATAATCATTATGCCGAGACTGGGGGAAGCAGCTCTTCAACCACTCCTGACCAGAAATAATGGAACAAGTTATGGTGGTTGGCGCTTTGATCACTAAAAGTATCATTTCTTCTCCTGGATAAGTATAATCTGCTGTCTAATAATGCTTGTAATTTAAAATGTGAAGGAAAGAGTTTATTAAGATTGTATTTTAAACTTAATCTCATGCCAGGAAGATGGAAGATAGAACTTTCTTAAAACCTTTGTACATGAAATTGCTGGGTTAGTTGAATCTTTTTTTAAGTTTCACCTGTTATTCAAGTTGATTGTTTCTTGCTGCTTAGTTGGTTTTGTTTGGTTCCTTTAGGGTCTAGGCAGCAAGCACAAATTGCTAAAGAGAATTAGTTTGATAGATGAAACTTTTAACCAGTGAAGCCTTCTCTAAATTGCTCACAAATTAAGGTTACTTCATGAGATAACTGCATTATCAAGTTTGTGGAGTTCACTATTGAGAATGTTGTCAAGTTAATTCTCTCTGTCGGTTTGGCTGCATGATTCTGTAAAATCCCATTGGCTAGTGAGGTCTTGCAACGGAAGCGTTTAGAAAATACTATGGTTGAGCCGGCAAAAAAAACTTGGCATTTTGATAATTTGGATCGAGTTATAGTCAAAACTATGGGAATTCTCTAGGAATTATGCCATACAATTTATACATGTTACTGTATGTATCAGTCTGCTCCCATGCCTTGATGACTTGGTATCTGTCTAGTTTACAATTGTTCGACACAAATGGTAGTTGAGAAAGAGAAAATATTGCATCCGTTGACATGATTGTGATGTGTATGTAAAATAATTTTGGTCACAGATTTTATATTAGAATGTGTTACAATGACTCAACGCATAAACAAAGAAGCACTTAAATGCTGTGCGTTTGAAGTCATAATTTGCTAACCCACCCAGGCACCCATCAATAGCCTAAATAGGAAATTAATAGTTTGGCCATGATGTAGGATATAAACAAAATTTGGTACCATCCTTTGTGTCAAGGTTGGCAGCATAAAGAAATTCAAAATCCTGTACTTTCCAAGCTTAAATTAATGGAAAAACTAGTATTAAGACTAATGCTTAAAATGTATTAGGTCATAGTTTAGGAATTGAAATTATAATTTTGTCAAAAAGTAATTGTGTTTATTTTGAGAAGTGCAAATTGATATAATTATCTATTTTGAAAAGGTTAAAATTGATGAGTTTCATCTTAAGACATCCTGCTGCCGTGAGAACTTGACTTACAAGATATGTTTTTGGTGTATATAAATGTAAGTAATATATAATACACTGGGAATTTATTTAATTTTTCTATATAACACTAGGATTAGTAACTATATATTATAGACCACATGTATCTTTGTACTCCGGATTGGTCACTAAATTGAGTCAATGTATGGAACACTAGGAATGTAGCCTAGATTCGTAGGCTCAACTGATTGTGTGCCTTCTTGTAGTCCGAGTAATCATAGATAAATGATATCGACTAACAAGAACAAGGAAACATGTCACCAAGTTGGGGCCAACTTCTAATGGGATTTGAAATTTTAACATGCTTATATATATTTTTATTTATTGAATTATGTTATTATAATTATAGATAAATGATAACGACTAACAAGAAGATATCACATAGGGGGGGCCAACTTCTGATGGGGTTTTTGGAGCTTTAACATGCTTATATTTATTTATCTTTGTTTTTAACCCACTTTCTAAACTTATTGTTATTTGACCTTTTCTTTTAAATAAAAGTTGAAATCATTATAGTTTACTTTCTTTATATATCATATATCATATATCATCTATCATATATCCTATTTAAAATTAAAAAATAAAATGAACTCAAATGTATGTTAATTTTATTTATATAAAATAAAAATATCTATAATTATAATAACATAATTCAATTGAAAAGAAAAAAGTGATGACATGTCTAATAAATAAATACTATATTTAATTAATTTACAAAACTTAAACTCGAGGAAAAATTATCTTTTATGAAAACATTGAATATAATTTAAAAAAAGATAAAAGCATGACAAAAAAAAAAAGAAGGATGAAGAGAGAAGATCATTCATTTCCTTTTTTTAAGTTGACATAATAATAACATGATTGATTGTGATTTTTATTTATATTAATAACAATAAAATTTTAAATGTGTAAATAATTAAATATTACTGACAAAAAAGATATATTCAATATAAATATAAGTTAATAAACGATAATTTAGGTGATTAAAGTTTTAATCAACTAAGAAAAAACATGGATAAGTAAATATGAGTGCTAAACTTTATTTCAAAATCATATAAAGTGTCACTGTGAGATTGTGAACATAGAAGTTGAATTACTAAATTTACATTATTATTAGCAAATACTAAAAATAGAATTGAGGATAGCAATTAATAATTATTAGATCAAAGGATGATTAATAGTCCTCATGTGTTTCGAAAATAATAAACAAATGCTTAAGTTTTTAGTTAATAAGATCATCCTACATGTTTAAGTTTTCAAGTGAAAGATTGTCTTACAGACAGATTTAATAAAATGTCGTGTTAAGAAGATATATTGTCCTACCATATATATGTTTGCATAATCTTAGCCTCGTTTCAAGTAAACAAGGGATGCTTCATCTTTATAGGTACATAAGTGTATTGTAGAATCCTCACTATAGCACTTTTCAAAGTCAAAACTCCTTTTGACTTACCTTTTCTCTTAAAAGGCATGCAATTGAAAAGCAAAAGTACCATTGTGTGCTATCTCTGATGGATAACAGTTTTTTTCCTCTGACTTACGATTATAATATGAGAATAGAAAGATAAACAATGTGTTTTATCTTATCATACAAGACTGGTTGGTAAAAAGCATTAAATGCAACATTTAATGTCTCAACATTCATATTTTCTTCAAGACTTGAAGAAGCCCACAATGGCCTTTGACAAACACTTACCTCTGTCCTATATATAGCTCAGAATTCTGAAGATGATGATGATGATGAAGTTGTGCACTTGTGAACTAGAATAGAACACAAACTCTCATCTTTCTTTATTCTTTCTTGAGAAGATCTTGAGCTAATATTTAGACTAAGCCTTACCTTCTACATCAGTCTAATAAAACGATTATTGTCTAAGTGATTTACCATTAAGTGATTCTCAATGAAATTGTTATTAGCTTAAGAGGCTTTGTTCTAAAGAATACTTGAGTTTGAGCCTGGAGAAACTTGTGTGTAAACAATACTTGGAAAGTTGCTTGAAGAAGCAAGTGAAAAGAAAAGCTTGTGTTTGAGCCTAAAGAGGCTACGTTAAAGAATATTTGTAATAGTTTATTTGTTAATAAAAATCTTGATTATCAAGGATTGAACGTAGTCTTGAATTAAAACAAACCAATATTAAACTTTTGTGTTTTATATCTTTCCTTAATTTGTTATTGACTTTATTTTCTTTAAAAAAAAAAAGGCAAATGATTAAGTTTTAATGTTTTTCTCAAAGAACCTTTCTTCTTATAGTAATCATCTTTCGTCCTATTGTAGGACTATATGTTTTTCAAAAGGATTTTCAAAAAAAAGAAAGTTTTAAAACACAATTTGACTCCTATTCTTGTGTTTTTCTTGTGCTTTACAATTATCTCCTAGACTTTTCTTGTTTATTTAATATAAAAAATAATTATCTTAACTTCTTGCCTCTTTTAGTTTATCATTATTTTTAAATTTTAATTTATTTAATTGAAGAATTTTTTTGTTATGTTTATGTTTTTAATTTTTCATTTTATGGTCAAAGTTACAATTAATATTTTAGCAAATAAAAAAAATATTCTCAAGTTTATTTTTTATAAATATACTCATTGAATACAATCTTTATTTACTAGACACATTATTTAAAATATTTCATCATTCAAAGTGTTCCATGGTAATTTTAAATTATTTTTATTTTTTGAAAATGGAAATTAAATGTATTTTTTTCATTTTTAATCCATTTTTTATTATTATTTCATGTAATAAAGAAAGAAAGTAAGCTTAAATATTTTTTTGAAAAAAAAAGAAATAAAAATAAAAGTGAAAAATTAACTAAAAATTAAAGAGATTAAATAAACGAAATTAAAGTGTTAATAACCCCGTCTTCTCATGATCTTGCTTATGTGATTTTGTCATGTACAGAAAAACAAAAGGTGGGACCCTGTTGGCATTCATGCATTAATTACTATGCCTAGAAGTCACAACCAGCACAGAAATTATTAATTTCTCCAAGCGGGCATCATTCTCTGGCACCCAAGGTTTGTATATCACATATCTGTCACAAAATCTACAAACAACAAGAAGGATCGCATATCAAAAGGTATTTTGGAAACTACAGGAAAAAAAAAAATTATACCACTGGCTGTTTTTGCATTTTGATGTCGCATTCCTGGGGTATTATTGTCCCCAAAACCCCTTAGTCCCATGTCAAAATAGTTTTTTTTTTCTTTTTCTTTAGATGAAAAGTAACAAAGAAAAAAGCAAGGTAATGGACAAATTATAGTTTCCTTTTTACTACGTTATTTTTTTACTAACTTATAGACAAATCAAACTGATGGGTAGCCAGGTAAATGATAAATTTTCCAGTCATTACACATATTAAAAAGTTGGATCACTACTAATTGAGTTTTAAAATCACTGGCTATTTTTTAATTTTCCTATTGATATTTAGGAAAGAAGGTTGAACTTAAGATGATAAAAAAAATAAATTATATTCTTAGATGCGCGTTTTAATTTTGTTTTCATGTTAATTTCGAATGAGATCACAAAGATTATGATATAAATGATGATCGCTTCAGTGGTATTCCATTATCTTCACGCTCATACTAAATAAATTCATTCTCATGTTATAAATTAGAATATAACTTGAAAAATGACACTTTCACTCTTTTTCAATATTTTCTCTCTTCTCTTTTTTAGATAAACATTTCACACATTACTTTTGCAACTAACCATCCAATAAAGTGGATATTCTAAGATCATTGGTAAATTGTGTCGATGTCAACTGTCAGATTTGACTACTCTCCTTTGTTATACAATGAAGCTGAGGCAGACTTAACAGAGGAAGGATATGCAGGCTCCATCAAACCACTACTTTTTATCATATGGGATTATTGGGATATTTGTAGTACTTTTGGCTATGGAATAATAGTGGAGGCAAAATGGTCAATTCACATTCTCTATACAACCTTTGTATACTATTATAAAATGGAAATTGGACAAAAAAGTTAAAGTATTCACCTAGCAAACAAATTAGAGCCAACTGTGATGATGCTAACTTGGACTGCACTTTATTAGTAGTTGTCATTGGAAGCCAACACCCAGCCGCAAGTGCATAAAGAAAAAACCAAAATATCTTGTCACATTAATTTGTGTCTTTATTTATTATTGTTATTCTTCTTCATTTTGGGTTGTGATTGTGTGTTTGATCTCTAATCAATTTGACAGCTAGCACCTAGCAAGCTCACTATCACCAGATATCGCATCCATACTGGGGTAGAATTTCAAACCAAAAACCAAATGATTTTGACAATGAAATGATGCAACGGAATGGAACCAAAAGTAAGGAGTGACGGAAAGATTTTAATCCCACTTGGTGGTGCAACAAGATAAGGTTAAAGTGAATGATATAGATACAATCAAGCACAGCAACGTAGTTTGAAGGTCTAAAGGAACAAAATGGAATATCAATAACATGTAAATGACCAATATGGTGTGATATGGTTAACAGATAACTTTATCATTTAAGTATGTGGTCAGGAGTTTAATCTTTAGATCCATGTGTATGGAAAAACATCTGTTGGAAAATGTTAGCCCCTTAAATAAATCTCAGTACCGTGAGGGATTAGTCCTTAGCTTTTGATTGGGGATACCTTCAGTTTACCAAAAAAAATAACATGTATATGACCCTTAACTTTGCATAGTAAAATATACTTGAATAATAACTGGAAACAGAAACAAAAAAGGTGAAAGGAAATAGCAGTATGACATTTTTAAAGGTGCTGCAAACTCTCAATTGATTCAGAAAGAACTAGATATCCTGAACCTCCAAGAAGCAGTAGTTAGGTTATCCTCCCTCCTTGAACTAGTTAAGGTAGCTTCACAGATGAAGATGAATTTGAGTTCCTATCAGACCAGGACATTGCAGCAGGAACAACTCCAAAAGGCAACAACACTGTCAATGACAAAAACTTGCCATGTCAAAACTGGAAACTACTTTTCAAAAAACAACAATGACTGACATATGTTTGTTGTATTAAAAATTAACATGGTAATGTAGATAATGAGCAATCAGAACATGCAGACATGTAGGGTCACACATATTAGCTATACCTGCATACGCTCCTGTGAAGTCCAAGGCTTTAAAAAATATCTCTGGGTCCAACAATGAGAGTATAAGTGGTGGAACTAAAGTCAGTGTGTATGACAGAGGCCTGTTGGGAGATTCAGCACTGAAAATCAACACAATGAAGCAATAAAAGTATCAATCAGATACTTCTATATGTGCAAAGCTTCATGCCAACAAATGACAGCCTTGTACCTGTGAAACCGAAATCTGAATACTTGGGAAATCATTTAATAATTATGAAATACAAATAAGTGGAACAATACCAATTCCTAGCCTTTCAAATGTGCACGTACAGTCACAGTAAATAGTCAATTGATTCTATCAGATTTCAGTATTAGCTTTGAAAAATCTAACACTTACAGTCTGCATGATAATGATGATAATTACTACCATGAGTATCCAACAAAGAATGCAATGCAAGTAACTGTGGATGCTAAAAGCCTGCTTCTTGTGTCATTGCAGGAATTGCAAGGATCCCAGCATCCACTTGTGATTTTCTTTGCATTTGAGGGATATGATGGTAATAAGTAATACTTGAATGAATACAAATAAACAAAATCAAGAAAAAAAAAGGGAAAGTCGTCACAAGTTTTGTAATGAATATTGAATAATAAAATTTAACTGCGAGGACAGAGATTCTATTTTCTAAGCTTCACTAGTGAACAATCTCACCTTGAATTACCTTAAAAACAAAGGGCGTGTCTTAGTATTCCCATGAAGACTGATCTGTGATAAGCGGTGTTCAAATCTAGTAACTAATATGATGCTCATACAAGTAATAAACAAACTGGTTTCCATAAACAGGTTTATATAACGTTGCAATACATATGTAGTTATCTGCATGTTACAAATGAAACGACTTTATTCTCCGATGTGGAGGGCAATGTAGTTTACAGGCGACCAAAGCAGTGACTGTCACACTAATAACATTTCCAGTTATGTCAGAATTTGTTTTCAAGAGCCAGCCAAGCTAGTTGGCAGGAAGCAACCATTTACAGGTTACCTGAGTGACAGTGTCACAGTCTCCATGTCAAATTAAAGAATTAACATATGCTCCCGTGGGAACACTCAGATGCAGACCAGCAGAAACACAACAATTGATGGTAGAAAAAAAAAAACAAGAGAGCAAAAAATGGCGCAACATGGTGCCTGCATGCAATTTGAAAATGGTAAAGGAAAAAATACAACTTTTTTAAAGATTTAAAATAATATTTAAAAAATTATATTTTTAAAAATATAATTTTTCCCTTATCATTTTTAAATGGATTTTATCCAAATAATTTAAAAAACCAAACTAAAGTGTTTGGATTGAACTAGATTAATTTAGGTTCATTAGTATCCGTACCCGTGAACATCCTAGTATCTACTTGCTCGTCATGCATAAAATAATCACCATTGAAAAGGTTTAAATGGATCCATCTCGATTAAAACAAACTTCTTGTTCTTGAAGTGTGTAGAGTTGGCCAGTTGGCAGAAATGGAATTTTTTTATTACAGCTAGAAAATCATGCTTCCGTTAAAAGTTTGTTGAAACTACATGTAATTCGTGCCGAAGCAATTTCGTCCATTGATTTTATCCGAAAAATCGTGCCACGGTGGACAATTGGATAACCAAACAATGAAACAAGCACTAAAGCAATTGTCAACGATGATATAATACTTGAACGCAGCAACTACCAATTGTTGTATTTGGTTAGCCTAAAACAGTATCCACTTTACAAATTAGTCGCCCATTCCTTAATTCTTACACATTATTGATTATTCACTTACAAACTCTTTAATTTCTCCCTTAATTGTAGATTAACCATTGATACGTTAGTTGTTCATTAACGCGTTAGACCCATATATTCTAAATATAAAATTGCGGCAGCCACAAAACTAGTCACAGAAAACTGTAAAAAGTAAATACATATCAGCTATCCAATGGCCCTGCATAGTTTGTGTTTTCCGTGATATTTTTGTGGCTGTGGCATTAATTACTTTAAAATTGTCCGAGCTTGTTTAGAGCATGTGGGTCAGGAGGGGGATGAGTGGCGGGTTTGAACGTGTAATTTGCATGTGAGCTCCAAAACATGCAAAGTATTCTTGGATGCTTGCTTTTCCCACTGAAAGCTTAACACCAACAATCATAAACTGTAGAATCATAAGAACCAACATCAAATCACACACATTTCTGGGTCTTTCTTTCATTTTATTCATTCATTTTCTCCCCTCATTTTACAGAGAAGGAGAAGAAACAAACTGTCTCGGTAAACTAAAAAGATCTTTCCCTTCAAATGGAGAACTCCACTCCCGAGAACCAGCAGCAGATGTTTCAGCAGAAGCTAATCCACCATCTTGCAATCCAGGCATGGGAACAATGCTCCCATTTGAGGGCACTGATCTCATCGATGATTGAGCAACTCCTCCTGAAGCATTTGAGTCATACATCTGAGCATTACTCTTTGAAAATGGTGAAAGTCCTAGCCATAAACCGTTTGACCTTGGTGAAGCTAAACTTTTATCCAAGGACCAGTCTATGTTGGTATAATCAAACTGCATTGACCCACCAGTGCTCCAGTCTACTGGAGAAGATGCCCCTGATGGGCCTGCTGATCCTAGTCCAGAAAAGAGTCCTAGAGAAGTAGCAGCAGCAAGCGTTGGAGTTGCACCAGTTCTATTGCAAATGCCGCTATTCCCTCGGCAGGTTGCTTGCTGATCTACTGAATTGCTGCTGCCACCAACAAACTGTTGTTGAGGTTGATACTGAAGTTGGTGATACATTTGATTAGAACTGAGATAGTTTGGACTGAGGCTTCTAGTGCTAGGAGCATGAGATAAAAAGCCATTAGATCTCAAAACCTCTGAACTGTTGGTTGGATACCAACTAGCAGCTATTCCAGGAGGTGATGAACTCATGTTTGTGGCTGGAACTTGCTTTGCATTTACAGTTTGGGGGCGCTGCATCATGATTAATTGTTCCCTGGCTACTCCAGGTTGAAGGTTCTTATAATCACCTCCAACAGGTATATATCGTGCTTCAGACTTAGCAGGTGGGGGTGACATTTGCAATGGTGATGCCAATGAATAAGAAACAGAAGGATTAGATCCTGCACTTGGCCACCTTTTATCAGCTGGTACAGTAGCCTGTTGGGGTTTTGCCCATTCAGACTTAGGTTGGATTCTCTTTAGAGGTTGCATATTTCTATTACTGGATTCTGTAGATATTCCAATCGTCATTGCAGCCTTTGTATAGTTAAAATCCTTTTCATCTTTTTTGGGTTGATTTGGTGAAGGAACAGGTTTTGTTTGTGGCCTTGAGCTCTGACTTGCAACTCCTGACTGCTTAACATTGTTAATGATAGAAGGATCACCAGTTTCCTCTGGCTTTGGTGGAGCAGATGGTGGATCAAGTTTCAACTCCCTCAAGGTCTCCACAGCCTTATCAAGATCACCCTCAAAGTTAACAATCGCTCTTTCAACCTCCTGTTTCGAGCAACCATACGTGGTTACCATGTCCGCAATCTGAGCAAGCTCTTCTGATATGTCAATTTTTAAATTGCCCCTACCTATGTTTGTATCCTTGTGACCATCTGCTTCTTCACCACCTTCAAACAGCCATGCTACTGATTCCTCCACCCTACCTTCATTCAATATCAGTGCCATTGTTGCCCGTTCATGAGAAAATCCCATTGCCACAAGCTGTTGAGAAAGTGCCTCAAGTTTCCTTGACATAAGATAACCACTACACCGCTCATGCAATTCCTGTGCTCGTCTTTCCTTCTGCCGTTGATGTTTTTTCTCATTCTTCTGGCGGATTTTCTCTCGCTTGTCATTATCAGCTCCTGGAACTGATTCTGGTCGAACAGGAACATTAGAACTTTTATCTTTATGGTCTTCGGACTCACCAGACCAACTACCATTGTTAGAAACAGAATCATACTCAACACCAGCAACCACTGAGTTGACAGGATGTTCATCTGTCTCATCTATGTTCTGAAAACGACCATTAGAATGTATTGGTGAGATAGGCATTGGTGACATGTCCAGAGCATGGAATGTCCCTAATAACGGGTTATACGCACTGGCTGGAACACCAGCTACTGCATTACCAGATCCTGTAGGCTTTGTAGAAGCCTTCTGAGCTTCCTTGCTAGCCTTTCTGTCTTTAGACTTGGATCGGGATGCAGGAGACATGTCCTTAGAAGGCAATGACTGTAACATTTAGAGAAAATAAGTTATAGTACATTGTTTTTCACTTGACTACCAAATCAATACAGTATTAAATGCATCAACAAAGACAAACATAACCTATTGGCCAAATAATATTCTGTTCACTCCCCCCAAAAAATAAAAACCTGTTCACATAAATGTATGTGTGGATCCTTTGGCAAACAAGCAACCGCTCACAAGTTTGAGGAAACTTGCAATAAAGCCAATGAGAATGAAAACTAACTTCCATTCCCTAGTTTAAAGTATAATACACCACTAAGGGAAAAAAAGAAATGATCAAAGGCAAAAAGAAAGTGAACCAACAAGAAGTACGTGTTAAAATAATTAACAAAACCAAACTGTTTATCTTTCCCCTTAACGAAGTTTAAAGCAAAAACCTTGAGGAAGATGGGAAGAGGGAGGGGAAGGATTTCCAGTCCTTACACTTTAATATATTTTAAAAAATACAATTTAATCACACAAGAACTTCTTTTACCAATGACGTCTAACTTCATTTATGTGCGCAGCTACAGAAACTTATACAATTACACATAACCAATCTGACAACAAGAAGCTAGATCTCTCCAGAAACACACGGGCATTGCACAGCATCAAAATTGAGAAGGCTTCAGTTGAATTTACCAGAAGGATACACAACGCTAGCTATTAGTTTTTCACACAATTATTGAAAATAAAAAACTGAGAGTGCAGGTATCACACAGTCCAGTATCATTTTTCACACAAGTTCAGTCATTCAATCACGCCCAAATTTTTAAATAACCAACTGTAAGACAACACCACCATTCCATATTCCCCCATCTTCCACCGTTCCACTTCTACATCAATCAAAAACAGTAAACATAGCCAAAGCTTGTAGTCTAACTGAACCAAAAAAACCTAACGTTCTTCCAAACGGCCATGATGACTGTCCCAAATTTTCACACGATTACCCCATCCCAAGCGAAAATTCAAATTCTGAGAACCAACCATGACACCACAATTCCCCATAACACTGATACGTCTATCTCTATTCAAACACCAAAAATTTTCCACTTTCTGGCAAAAACAAACATGTTGCCAATGAGCACTCAATACAAAAAGCCCTATAATCACACACATCCAATTCAAAATTAAAAAAAAAAAAAACCACAAACAAGAATCAGCACGAGTCCCGCGCTATTCCCTCTTCAGGATCCATTACATTCATACTTCTCCAATCCAAACACAGCCGAAATTCCCAAATGACACGAAAGAAAAATGCGGAATTCGAGTTACGGAATTCCGCGATTGCACAAAACGCTAAACCAAACGCGCGGCTTCTCGCTCCCCGACACAACCAACGACGAACGAGGCGAGAGAAGATTGAAAGAGAGGAAAGCGAAAAAGAGGAACCAACCTGGGGTTTCGGAGATGGGAGCGTTGATGATGATAACGATGACGATGAAGGAAGGATCGCTGTTGAATGGTGAAATCGTTAGAGAGAGAGAATGAAGATAGAGAAAGAGAGATAGGTTTTTCGAGGCTCAAACTGAATTTGGCAGAATTAGGGTTTTGAAGAAACAGAGAGATCTGAAAATGATAAAAACAACGATATCATTTTAAAAAAATTAAAACAGAAAATGGAAAGATAAATAAAACTCTATTAACAGAAGATAATCATGATACATGCAATTAATTGTGTTGATGTCACCTGTTGCTAAATGTAAAAATTTACACTCTTTTCGTCACACTCATTGTTATTTGTTAAAATTTATTGAAAAACATAAAATTTAATAGATTTTACTTTTTATTTAATGAATTTTATTTGTAATTATGTAGTTTTTAATAAATTTTAAGTAATCACAAAATGTGTATCTAAAAAAGTGTGTTATTAACACTTTTTTATATTTTTTTAACCCAAGGTATTACAGATTGAGAATTAGGAATTAAATTTTTGAGATATTGTAATTCATTTAAGGGTTTGAGTTTTTTCAACAATTGTTCTTTCATATATATGAATTTGAACACCGAACTTTCGATTACAGATTTAATTAAGGACGTGATTTTATATATACAAGTACAATTTGTAAACTATATTAAATTCATTTATTTAAATTCCTCAAAAGAGATTAATGAACAAATTTATTGTGTAAAAATTTAAAAATAAATAATATATATACTAAGAGTGTAAAATATTTTTACATTATGATCTAATTACAAAATATAAGTTAATTTTATTAATTTTTATAATAATTATTTTAAAAGTCATACTAAGAATTATTTCTAATTGATTGCAATTATAAAAACTTTTATATTAACGATGCATAATTAGTAAACTCAAAATTTAATATAATAAATTGATTCTTATTTATCTTCTTCCATTTATTCATTTGCTTTTGATTAAATTAAATATTTGTCTTTTTATCTAATATTATTTTAATTCTTCCATATATATTAGAGAAAAGAGAGGCACTCCCTCTCTTCATGTTTTTTTTAAAAAAAAGAGAGGGTATAATGGATAGCTTAGAAAATAGTTAAAGGGTAAAGAAGTGAATAATTTAAAGAATAATTTAAAAATATAATAGTAAAGAGACCAAAAAAAGAAATCATTTTTGTTATAGTTATAGATAAATTAAAATAATTATTTAAAACGATAGCATTTTTAAAAACTATTATCTAATGAGAATGTCTTTAGGATTTTATTTTTGCAACGGTAGCGTCTTCATAAGTTTTTCTTAATCTTTTATCTTTTTCAATTTATCATTTTTATCTTTATTTTTAAATTCAATTTTAATATTTCTAAAAAGAAATCATCAAATAGTTAAAAATAATCTTGTATTACAATATAAATTGTTTATCATGAATTTAAAATATAATTTATTTGTTTAAAAATATTTATTTATTATAAATTTTAATTATTATATAATTTATATATTTAAAGTATTTATTTATTATAAATTTTAGCTATATAAAATAAATATTTATTTTATACATTGCACATATTAAAATAGTAATTGTTTAATATATTAAAAAATATTTTAATTCTCACATAAAAAATATTAGTTGATCTCTGTGGTTTTTTTGTTGCTGTTGTTGAATACCGATCTCTGCGGTTATAATAATGTAAAAAGTTGTTAAGAGTTATCCAATATCAAGTGATCACTACAGAGGATACAAAAGTTAAATACATCAGTAATCATTTAATAATGGTATAACTAAAACAACACAATAAAAATTAATTTGTTAACGTTTTTTATATAAGGATTAAAAGGTGATTATTTTGCAACTAAATTATTAATTTAATTTTTATTATTTCATGTGTTTTTCTTTAATATGCGTTTCATTTTTTCTTATTTCTTAATTCTGTTTCAATTTTTTGTTCCTTTATATTTTCCACTTATTTCTTAATTTCCTTTTAATTTTTTTTATTTTCACTTTAATTTTTCTTTATTCTCTCTTATTAATTCCCTTTTGTTTTCGGATTTTTTTTTTACAATTATTCATTTAGTGGGAATTGAGTCATCTATCTACTTTTCTTTTTATCAATCTTATTTTATAACTAGTTTTTTAGTCTATGTAATGCACAGGATAAATATTTATTCTATGTAACTATAATTTATAATAAATAATTATTTTTAAATATATAAATCATATTATAATTAAAATTCGTATTCATAATAAATATATTTTTGAACATATAAATTATATTTTAGATTTATGATAAACAATTTATATTGTGATACAAGATTATTTTTAACTATTGAATTTTAAAAAATATATATTGAAATTCAATTAAGAAAAAACAAAAAGAATAATCCAAAAGAGATAAGTGGTTAAGAAAAAATCTCTATAAATTATCTCGTTGAAGAAAATCTCCCAAAAACGCTTTGGTTAAAGAATAATCCCTAAAAATATTCTCGTTCAAGATAAATAATCTTATTTATATATGGAGAGAAAGGATATCAATTAAAGCAAAAAATGTAATATTTTATTATTACCTTATTGATAAGGATTTGAAATTTGAGTCAATCCGTCATGGCGAAATATATGTTTTCACAAAATGTAGCTAAGGCTTTTTTAAGGAATACTTATTAAAATGTATGGAAATTTGTTTAATGGCTAAATTATATTTTCAGTCACAAATATTATAATATTTGTAATTTAATTATCTATTTAATCAATTTTAAAGGTTATTGGCATGGACCTTGAAGTCTAATGCAACACATCTCTAAACCACTCAAGTCAAACAGTGGATCATGCATTTGGGCATGGGAATCTAGTCTTTTTAAAGCTCCCAATTCTAAAAATCCCCAATAAATTTTATTACTTGGAATTATAGAGAAAGTCATTCCAAGAGATTTGGCACTCTCATTAAGGATATATGCAAAGAATCTAGGGCCTTTATGAGTTCGAAATTTTAGAAAGGAGTTTGTAGTACTTGGTAGGAAATCACTAAGCCTTTACTTGGTTTGAAGGAGAGGGAGGGAGAAGTGAAGAAATTATAAAATTTTATGCAAATTTCACTTATTTGTTTTAGAAGAAATAGAGGTGAAATTTTTAAATTTTTTGGTAGGTTCTATTATTTATTTCCACTCTATTTCTCACCTACTTTTATTCATTTCTATTTCTCTCTTATTTCTTATCTATTTCTTTCCTATCAAACAATCTAAAATTTCAAATTTTTTCTTATTTATTTCTCACCTTCTAACTTATTTCTCATTTATTTCTCTCCTCTCTAAGTGTGGCAGATTGGTAATGGGTGTGCAATTCACTTTTGGATAGACACATGGGTTCCTAAATGCGGATGCCTTGATTAGTACATGTTATCCCTCTTATGCTTAGTGGAATCTCTTCAACCAGTGGTTGTCTATGTCACTCATGATTGTAACACCCTAAGGGGCATTACCGTAACTAGGTCTAGATTTTAAAAAAACAAACTGAGAAAGGTAGAAACAACATACAAATACTATTCATAAATATAATTAAATATTATATACGAACAATACAATAAAAAAAACATACATGCCAAATATAATTCATCTATCACCTGAAGGTATCGTACAAAATATAAAGAAGAATACAAAAACATAGTATAAACTAGACTACGTTTTCTTGCACGTGACTCCAAGCTCCATCTACGCGTGTCTTCACCTGTATCCTGAAAAAGGGAAAACTTAAAGGAATAAGACATAATGTCTCAGTGAGTGCTCTAAGGACTCTACGACTGCGTTAGACTCTTCTATTTGGACAACCTTCATTACTTATCTCTCATGGCTTTAGCCTCATTGGGTTTCTCATAATTATCCATACCTATGGTTGAGTCTACACCTTTCAACAGTCAATACTCCCTGTTAATTGCTTTCTCATTCTCACAACTATTATATTGGTTTATTATCTCATTCTTAACTTAAGAACTCATCCTCATTATTTATACTTTCTTACCCAAAACTCTCTTTAGAATTTACTCTTCTTCCTTTTAATATTCAAAGTTGTCCCCTAGGGTCAAGTCTAAAGTTACAGACATCCTAAAATACTCTTATTTCATTCTCTCTCTTACTTGTCTTATACATTTCTATTACGCCATGAGGGAATTCACCCTTCCTCTATCTTATTCACAACTATTATTATTCAACTAGAACCCTCATAACACTATCCTAAGGTCTAGCCTCTCACTTATCCTTAAGGTAGCAAACACAATTCCAATTACAAGCATATAATTGTTTCACATTCTTTGTCTAGTAACTAGACATATACCTCGTTTTATTTTATCAAACAGGAACGACACTCGTGCAAGATATGATCACATGTCCATAACTTTAACATTTCATCACAAGGCACAATTACATTCTTACATATAATTCACATAGATAGGGTCACATAGAATTCACATAATTACAACATAGCACACTCTAACATATCACACTATAACAAGATACATATGCGTGCTATGTTCCTAAACCACTACTCATGCACATGTGGTACCAACCTAAACTTTTCGGAAAGTAGACTAGGAGTAAATGCAGGCCATAAGAAGCGTCATCGGTACCGATGCCTTCGGCTTTCGCACCCTCAACTAGCATGATATCCCCCGGTGACTAGTCAGGGTTACCCAGTTTTGCCAGTACGCCCCGGCTCCATGGGATTAGCATGGACCATTGGAGTTTTCCCAACCGGATAACCCCCAAGGCTAAGGTTAGACAACCCATCACGGCCTCCACCAACCAGATTCCTACATACTTTCCTCATCACATAACTCAAATGTTATGATGCATGGTCACAAATAATGCTTACAACTTTTTATAGACTTTTATCATGAAACATTGACACAATTTCATATCACACTCAGTTTCTTTCAAGGTAAATAATAATCATACAATATAAACTCAACAAGGCATAAGAAAACAAACAACAATGAGTTAAAAACTGCAAAGAGGAGCTCATAAACACAAAAAACGGAATAACAAAACTCATATTCACCCAGCAGGACGGAAGTCCCGCCCAGCGGTCCAGCGAACCCGCCCAGCAGGTCCGCGTCGGAACCCAACCCGCCCAGCGGGTATTTCGCCCCGCCCAGCAGCTCCGCGTGCCTAGCGTAAACGCAGAATCTAATTTTTGAAGAAAAGTCGCCCAACAGCTATCTAATCCCGCCAGGCGGATCCGAGGTACTAATTTTAATTTATTTTTCCTATTGTCTTTGGGTTCCAAATGCTTCAAGATAAATAATTAGATTCTTAATCACTCTTCTACATTGATAATTGGTCAATCTAATCTATAATTTTCTTACTCCCTCACAATCCCCTCAAAACCCATCAAATCCCTAAATTTAGGTATAAGGAGGGAAAATATAAATAGATGAACAAAAACAAGGAAGGATACGGGGGAAAGCACTCACCTTTGTGGACATGCAAAGTTGAGTTCTAGGGTTTGGATTCTCCGGTTTCTATTCTTCCTCCTTCTCTTCCTCTTCTTCTTCTCTTCGTTTCCTCATTCTCTCTAACTTTTTTCTTCCTCTATTTTGTGACGGCTAAACCTAACCCTCCTTCTCTATTCCCTTCTTATAACATGTGGGTGGGTATGTGGCTTAGTAGGCTTTAGTCCCCTATTGGGCCCTAGATGCTCTTTTGGGTTGTATGATAATATTCCTACTAATTTATAATACTAAGGTATTAATAACAATAATAATAATAAGAATAATAATAATAATAATAATAGTAATAACAACAACAATAATAATAATAACAATAAATATAATAACAACAACACAACACAATAATAATAATAATAATAATAATAATAATAGGAAATATAATAACAATAATTCTTAAGACATCTTTTGTCTAATAACATATGAGAAGGGTTCTACTAAAAGCTACCTCGTGAGTTATTTCTAGTATTTGGAAATTGGACTGTTACAATGATGGACTTTGGGACATTGACAAATTAATGAACCAACTCCCTTTGCACATTGTTCAGTGTGGTAGAGCCTTGTTCTGAAAATCAAGTGTGAGGAAGATTATATTGCTTGGGCATATTCACCAGGCAAGTCCTTTTCCTCCAAAATAACACATGCAAGTTTGTTGAACACCCATAATTAAGCATCAAACCCCTTATTGAATCTTATATGGAATTGCAACATTCCCTACTAAATAGAATGCTTCCTTTAGAAATTTGGTCATGAAACGCTCCTCACCTACGAATGGTGTATGCAACCTCAATACTACCTTGCATGGCATGGCAAAGGCTATTCATTGTTACACTTGACCCATTATGGTGGGCAAGAAATAATCAAGTATTTAACAAATCCCAGCCATCTATTGTCATGACGATCCGAAGCATTCACTACATGCTTGAAGACTTGGAGCGAGTTGCTCATTATAAGGAGGTTTTTGTTTGCACACCATCCTGTGCCTACTCAGAACATGTTATGCGCTAGAAGCCCTCTCCATTTAGATCATTCAAGTTAAATGTTGACGCTACAGTTTCTTCAGGTGAGTCTCGAGCAGCCTGTGGAGGTGCAATTCAAAATTACTATGGCACCTTTTGTGATGGACTTCGCTACTAATATTGGTAGTTGCCCAATTGTAAAAGCATATGTATGAGCAATCATTCACAGTCTTCAGCTTGTTAGAAAACAGAGGTTTTCGAGCCCCCTTTATGGAGTCAGATTCTAAGGTGGTAGAGACTTTAATTAACAAAGGGTGTATTCGATCTCACCCGTGTTATCAACTGGTTAGGGTGATCCAACGCCTTGAACAAATGGATGAGCAGTTTCAGCTTAGACATGTTGTGCAGGAGACTAAGTAGCAAATTCCTTAGCTAAAGTGGGTTTATCTTTAGATTGTTATTTCTAGATTTTTGACTTTGTTCCTTGTAATTACACAAGGAACACACAAGAAGGAGGTTGGAACTATATTTCACGAAATATTTTTGCAAATCTTCTAGAAAACATGAGGTACATAGATGATGGTATCGTCCTATGGTGAAAAACACTTTTATGAAAAACTTAGTTTAGAAAATAGAATGTTTTATTACAAGTTCAACACTCTTATCTTAGTATTATTAGTAAACACAGAGTAAGAAGAAAGAGATAAACACAGAAAGAGATAAACACGTATGTTTATATTGGTTTGTTTCATATCTCGAGATTATGTCTAATGGTGGCATAACACAATTTTACCAAAACCAAGTTCCATACTATTAGAAGTATTTTTTTTCCCTAGCCTTTTTAAGCTTAACACAAGTATTCTTTCTTAACAAGCCTTTTCAAGCTCAAAACCCAAGTATTGAGACACATACTTATATTAATATAGCTTTAGATTTAATATAACTTAGTTAGCCTAACACTTTAAAATTTTACATTTAATTAAATATTTTTATTTGGATTAATCCTCATAGTTTGTTGTATATATTGTTATATCAATACATGAAGCGTGAATGGTATTAACTACTTGTTCATTAGTTCAGTACTTATAGTATTATTATTAAATTTTCATGATTGAATTTGGCAACAATTAACTTAACTAGTTCAAATGTTTTGAGTAAGACTACAAGTAGCATGACTTATTTTTTCCTTAGTTTTTGTGATCATACGTCTACTAGGGATGGGACCTTCCCATGATTTTGGGTTGAACACCTATGTCTTTTTGTAGCCCTTCTACCTACAACTTAAAGTTTGGAAGGCTGTGAATCCTCCCATATTTGGACCAAAAACTTGAATTCAGAGCTTGGTCCAAATGTGATAATAACTCAACCGAAATCTTAAGATTAACAACAAATCCTTATAATCACCCCGAGCTCTCGCTAAGAATTAGTGAATCAAATCCCGAAACTAACGCCTAGGGTAACATACTTTCAAGAATAAATATCTAGGACAAAAGTTCAGCAAAAGAATAAAGCAATTCAGCCATAACCTAGCCTTATGATCAACTACCCAAGGTTATACTTTGACTAAAGTAGGGACATTCTTTGCAGCTCAAAATCATACAAGTAAAAACTTTAGAGTAAATTACTTTTACATTTTTTAGAGCTGTTTAAATTATACTTTTTTCTCTTATTTTGAAATGAATATAATTTAAATGCACAGTCAATGTAAAGAGTTTTATATTGTTGTTCAATCACAAATTATCATGTAGGATAAGTTTGTTGATTTTTACAATAACTACTTAAAAATCATACCTAACATGGTTTCTTATTATTTAACTATGTAAAATTTTACATTGACAATATATAAAAATTAAACTCTTTTAGAATACATACTCTCTTTTAAGAGAAGAATATGACTTATATTTTTAGTTATTCTTTTTTTTTTTTCAATGTAAATGAATCTCTTAAATGATGAATAATTATAAATATATCCCCCAATGTTTTTTTTTTTTTTTTTATAGCTTCTAGTATCATCAACAACTATTTTTTGAACATCCTATTGTTGTTTTTAGGTTATGTTTGAGCCAACTTATTTTTAGCTTAAAAACTACTTTAAAGTTAAAGTTCAAAATAAGAAATTTAAAAATAAAATAAAAGTTGTTTAGCAAAAAAATTTAAATTTACATAAAACTAATTGTCCTACTTAATAGAATAATATATATATTGATAAAATATAAAAATATTATGTAAATTTAATTTTTGGTTACAATTATATAAAATTAATTTAATCAACATAAATTTACTTTAATTATAACAAAAATACATAAAAGTATTAAAATATATAAATTTAAAATTCTTATTTTAACAAATATCAAAAACTATTTTAATTAATAAAAGTTAATTTTAAATATGTTTTATAAATATTTTATTGTACATAATACTAATTATAAAAGATAAAATATTTAAAAAAAGTTTGTGTTATTGTTCAATGATATTTTCAGAAGATAAAAAATAACTTATTAAATAGAATTCAATAATGTCAATGTATTAATTAGCTATATTATTTACTCATTTAATAATATTTTTTATTTCATATAATAAGTACATTTTCAATTTTCAATTTTAAAAATTTTAAAATTTGGTTTAATTAAAAAAAATTAATTTTTAAGATGATCTACAAATATTTTATTATATATAATATTAATAAAATAAATTTAATTATTAATTACAAAATTTGAAATATTTAAAAACTTTTATATTATTGTTCAATAATATTTTTAGAAGATAAAAAATAATTTATTTAAACAAAATTCAGTAACATCAATATATATTAAAAATTATTTAATAAATATATTGTTGTAATTAAGAATTCAATACTTAAATATAAACTAAAAATTAAAAAATATGGCTTCCAAATTAAAATTAAAGAATAAAAATTATAAATATTTTAAAATATAAAAATTTATGTAACTATATTATTTACTCATTTCTTTAATTTTTTTTATTTTATGTAAAAAATATTTAAAAATTTAAAAAATAAATAATATTTTTTAATTTTCTAAAATAAATAACTTAAAATCAAATAAAAACCTTATAATAAATAAACATAATTTAAAATAAACTAAGGTATTATTTAATGCGGAAGCTAGTAAAGCACTCAAATTGGAAAAATAGTAAAAAATTAAAAAAGATAGTATTTTGGTTGAGGATTGAAGAAGAGATTGTGGGAATAAGCTCTGTGTAAACTAAAAAAAAAGCTTCCCCTATCAACTTAATTATAAGTTTCTTTTTGCAAATTTTTTTCTATAAAAATAAGTAGTTTATTTTTTTAATAGCTTTTCATGAAACTAATATTTTAACTTCTGCATTGCATAGAATAAATATTTATTTTATATAACTTAAATTTATATTAAATAAAAACTTTTGAATATATAAATTATATTATAATTAAAATTTGTAATGAATAAATATTTTTGAACATATAAATTATATTTCAAATTTATAATAAACAATTATTGTAATACAATGTTACTTTTTTTAATTATTGATAGTTTCTTTTAAAAAATATTGAAATTCAATTTAGAACTAAAGATATTGAAAATGATAGATTTAAAGAGATAAGATGTTAAAAAATCCTAAAAATACTCTAAATGAAGACTGACAACTAAAAACGCTCTCATTCAATATGGCTGTTTTCATTTAATATATAGGGTGTATGTGTTTGACCTAGCTTCTTTTTTTTTAAGGAGAAAATAAGTTAAAAAAAGTTGGGCTAAATACACTTTTAGTATTTTAGATGATAAAATAAAGTTTTAAATACCTTTTATTACCACTTTAAATTTTTTGCTAAAATCTTTCTTTTATTTTCTTAAATTACAAAGTTAATAGTAAATGTTCAAAATTAACTATTAATCATGTCAAGAATCATTGTGAGAGGGAAAAAAAATCAAAAATATTCATTTACATTAACTCATATTCATTTTCCAAAGAAAGATAGTGTATATTAGTATAAACAGAGAAAAGAAAAGTGTAATATAAATATCACAGAAGAAAACGTAATTTATTTACTCAAATTTTTATATGAGGAGATAAATTTAATGAGTTATGTGAAGGCAATTTTTCTAGATCAAATTTCACTTGTTCTTTGATATTTGAAGCATGTTATTACGTGCTTTTAGCCTTTTACTGAATTTAAAAAAAAATAAAATTATATTATTGGCCTAAATATTCTCATAAATACTATCGTAGCACTAATTCTTTTGACACCCTGCTGGTGTTTAGTTACCCAAAAACAAAAAACTTTCTAACAACAGCTTAGAAATATTAGAACTCTAAAACTGAATATATAAATGAAGCACTTTTAAGTTTTGTTTGAATTAATGAAAAAAATAATTTTATTCTTTTACTTTTTCTGTGAAAAATAATTAATTAAACATTTTATATTTAAGTTATTATAACAATTTTCCAATTATTATTATTATTACTATTATATACAATTACTCAGTTGTATCAGTTGCTTCTTAAATTATTTGTAAATTTTTAAATAGGTTCCTAAACTATAGATTTTTTTAATAGGTGCCTTGACAAAATTGAACCCAGGAACTCAATTGAAAAAAATTTACATAAGCAAAAACCCATTTACTATATTTTTTTAATTTAGGGACTTGAAAATTCCTAATTAGTTTTGAGACCAAGGGAATAATTTAACCTATCTTTTATTACAAACGAAGAACATGAGTAAGATAGTGTTTGGCTTACTTTTTTCAATCTCTGTTCTTTTTAAAATAAAATAAATTCAGATCAAACATAGTTTAGAAAAAAATAAAAAATAAAAGTATTTTTTTTCAAAACAAACAAAAAAATTATATAAAATTTAACTAAAGAATTTTATGTTAATTTTTGACTATAATTATCTTTATTATTTAATGTACCACCGTCAAAATCTATTCTTATATTATAAATTTGAATATCAAACATAAATAAGAATTTTGATTTCTCGGACCAGTAACTAGATATTAAAGTCAATGTGATATAAGGGAGATGATTAATATAAATTTATAGTGTATTAGTATTTTAGTACACTGTAATGTGCATATGATAAATATTTATTTGATATAGTTAAATTTTATAATAGATAAATATTTTTAATTATATAAAGTATGTTATAACTAGTATTTTTAACCTGTGCATTGCACAAATAAATATTTATTTTATGTAATTTGAATTTATCATAAATAAATACTTTTGAATATAAATTATATTATAATTAAAATTTGTAATAAATAAATATTTTTGAACATATAAATTATAATTTAAATTTATAATAAACAATTATTGTAATATAATATTAATTTTTAATTATTGATATTTAAAAAAAATTAAAATTTAATTTAGAACTAAAGATATTTAAAATGATAAATTGAAAGAGATAAAAAGTTAAAAAATTCCTAAAAACACTCTCATTGAAGAATGTTAGCTAAAAAGGCTCTTGTTGAAAAATACTAGCTAAAAACGTTCTCGTTCAAAATAACTATTCTCATTTAATATATAAGGTGGATTAAAATTTGTAACAAATAAATATTTTTAAACATATAAATTATGTTTTAGATTCATGAGAAGAGAAAAAAATATAAATATTAATAGTGTAAAAAAATTTATATTGTCATTCAATCACAAACCACAATATATGGCAAGTTTGTTAATTTTGATAATAATTATCTTAAAAGTCATACAAAAACTAAATTTTAATTAGTTGACAGTGTAAAATATTTTACATTGACAGTGCATATACGTTAAACTCTAATGATAAACAATTTATAGTGTAACACATGGTTATCTTTAACTATTGATATTTTTTAAAAAAATATTAAATTTTAATTTAGAAATAAAGATGAAATGGATAAATTGAAAAAGATAAGAGATTAAGAAACATTTCTAACTCAAAGAAAAGTTTTTAATTTTTTTTAATATAATTATTCTAATTTACATATTAGGTTAAAAAGGAAAATTCAGATTTGAAGCGATAAGAGGGAGATGTATTAGAGTACGTTATGAGAAATGAAGGAATTTGGTTTTCGTGTAGAAAGGAGCGGTGAACATGAAAAGTTTGGAAACACAAAGTTTGCACCGTAGGAGGGTCCGAAATAAGCGATTCGTGGGAGGGGGAGACACACGCACCCACTCCAAACACAAACACAAACACACAACAAAACAAAAATAAAATTAAAAAAGACTTTCCCACGTTGCTTCTTCGTCTTCTTCAACGTTAATCGTGTTTTCTTACCCTTCATAAAAAGCAGGGTGGGGTTTGGCCTTCTTCTCCAACCTCCTTTTTTTTTTTTTTTTTTCCTTTTCTTCACAACATGAGGAAGAAGCTAGATACTCGTTTCCCTGCTGTAAGTTCTCCCTTTGCCTTTGCTTTTCTTTTCTTTTTCTTTCAGAAAATACTGTTCCTTGTTGTTTTGCATTCTATTAATTGGTGAGTTATTTATGTTTGCCATTTTTGTTGTGGGTGTCATTTGTGAGTTATTTATTCATGTAATGGATGTTTCTGGCTCACATGGGAGATGGGTTTCTCTTGGTTTTGGGATTTCTGTTATTTATGTTTTAATGTGCAAACGTGCTTTTGTATAGACACTTGAGGGCAGGCTTTGGAATTGTTGTTACGATAATTTTTGGCCATGAATTGTTGACTTTGTTAATGAATTAGTTGTTAAAGTTAATGTTTTGCTGGTAAATATTGTTTGAAGAACTATGCCGTAGGAAGTTATTTTGGATGAAATAAGTTTTCTTTCTGATAGAGAAAGAGGGACGGGGAGCCCTGTGTTGAATTTTGATGTAGTGCAACATATTTAGTCAGAAAGAAAAAGTAAATGCTGTGAGAAGTTGTGATTGGTGCACTTCTGAAATCTTCTTTATTATGGCTGTATTAAATTTCATTTGCGTTTTTATGTCTACTTAGTTTGGAAATAGTTGTTGTCCTTGTAAAGCATCCACGTGTTTTGATTCGGCTTTGGAATATCAATTACTGATTTTGGGATGTAAAACATTATCTGTGGTTTGACGCTGCTTTAGGTCATGTGTTGTCTATTGTAAGCTGGGACAGCATGTTGTGCGTAGTACTGTGGTATGGTGTGAAGGGGGGGTATATTCCCCTTCTTTCCTTTTTCTAAATTTGGTATTTTATGTGCATTTTTTTTTTTAAATATTCCCTGAATTTGGTCCCCCTCAAGCAGCGGTATTTTTTGAGGTGTAGGTTGGCCACTACCTGTCCTGTAGCTATGTTAGAAATGATACTTTAGGATAGATGTAAAGCTAAGCAAATTGCTTTGTAAGCCATAGGGTGTGCAAAATTCTTTCAATTCTGGATGTTATTCTTTGACCTTCCAAGAAGGGATTCTTTATTCCTTTGTTAAAATTACTGCTTCCAAGTATTTCCATACGATAATTCTGGAGGATAGCATATCACCCGTGCTCAAACAGAACACAACATCATCATCAGCAACAACAAAATTCTTTTCCTACTAGGTGGGGTAGAATATATGGATCAAAATCAAACAACGCCACAATGTCCTATTATAAATCATGTCTATAGACTAATCATTTAAATATATAGTTTTTCTTGGTCTCTCTCTATCTCTAACTATGGGACTACCCTCCATCTGTTGTACTTTCTTTATTTGGATTCTAAAGCTTTTCTCCACACATACCTAAACCTTGTTCATGTCAGAAAGAGACACAAGTGTCTTCTGTGGCCCCCCTTGTATTCCTTCAGTAGTCTTCACCCCATTGTACATATCTTTGATTGCTCAAATATAGGGAATATACCTTTCTGTCTCCACAGCCTTGCACAATACATGCATATCTTTTATACTTTTATTTTATTTTATTTTATTTTTTATAGGAGGGTGAGTAGTGGAATTTGAGCATAGATTACTGCTGGTGGAGTACGACAAACACTCAGTTTTTTCCTTTTAACAACTTACTTATTTAATTATTTATCTTTAGTTGAAAATTTATGTCTTTCTTCATTCCTAGTGGTGGAATTTCCTTAATTGCATCAAACCGAATGCTCTTCTATCTACCATGATTTAGTTTTAGTCATTTTAGTAATGATTGTGTAATCTTATTGAATTGATTATTGGCAGGCTAGGATTAAGAAAATTATGCAAGCTGATGAGGATGTAGGAAAGATTGCAATGGCTGTGCCTCTTCTAGTTTGTAAGTAGTCTTTCATGCATATTCTAGGGTTTTGTTTTTCCCCTTGAACATGATTTTTTTTTTTTTTTTGTACTTTGGGAGTTTGTAATGAATTATCTCTGATTTATGATGATTTGTGTTTATGTATTGCAGCTAAAGCACTAGAGCTATTTCTGCAAGATTTGTGTGATCGAACATATGAGATAACTTTGAGGAGGGGGGCAAAGACTATGAATGCTTTTCATTTGTAAGTGAAATCCTATTATTTTTTGTTGGCTCAAATTCGTCTCTATGTCAAGGCTGTACAAGGTGGTTACAAGCCTGCGGGTTTCTTTCTTTTGGAAAAGAGGGGGGGGGGGGGGGGGTTGTGTTGGGTGGTTGGGGTTTACTACTATGGTACTTATAAGAACATCAGATTTGAAATTCTAATGATAATATGCTCAGTCTTATCATCTCTTAGGATTCTTCTACGGATTTAATACTCTATGATGTGTTAACATTGAATTCCCCTCTTCTGCCTTCTATTTTATCACATGCACAAACGTGATTAGACATGTGAATGACATCTGCAGAAGAAAATGTTGGGATGGTCATGCTTTTGGAACATGTGCTATTTGTTCTAGTGTTTACCTTCTCTTTGTGATTTCTAAAAGGTCGAGTTACATGCATCCTTGCCTTTGCAGAAAACAGTGTGTGCAGACTTTTAATGTCTTTGATTTTCTGAAAGATATTGTCAGCAAGGTTCCTGATTTAGGTGGTTCTGTTGCAACTGGTGATGACCATACTGTCACTAAGAGGAGGTTTGTGCTCTGGGTAATACTCTTGTTAGTTGGGCTTGGACAAGTTTTCTGTATGCTGAATTTTGTTTATTTTATATTAGGAAAGTTGCTGATGCTGAAGATGATGACAATGACAGCGACGAGGAGCCCAAAAGAAATAAGAAGGTAATATATCAACTGTATTCAATTACTTCATAGCTTAAATTTTTCGTGTGATTGACCCTTGTGCTGAGTAATTATCTCTTGTCTATGCACACTCTGAACCTTTTGCTGGTTACAATTTACAAAAGAAATTACTTCAGTCATTAGGGAAATTCACTAGTGGCTTGTGAATGCAAGTACGTTATATATTTAGTCTGTAAGGCTAGCTAGCCCACTTCAACTGAAACCTTACTATACAAAGAACCAAAACTATTTGGTTTTCTGAAAACTTTTGGTGAAAACTGTTGTTGTAATTGAGCAGACTATAGAATCAGCACTAACACCTAATATTATCTGAATAATGAAATGTTTTTTTAATGATTTGCACAGCCAGAGGCCAGACATACCAGCGGCAGAGGAAGGGGTAGGGGCAGGGGTAGGGGTCATGGCCGTGGAATTAGAACTGTAGATCAAGAGATGAGTTCACCTGCCAAGTTTGAAGATGATTCTCATGTATTGAAGCAAAATGACAACCAGACTCGAAGCAATGAAAGCATGGAAAATGTGTCAGAACCTGAAGAAGTGAAGCAGAATTTTCCAGTAAGCAAACCGGCCAAAGTGTCCATTCGAAATTTTGACTTAAATATGAACCCAGATGAGAACATGATGGATTCATTAGCCTCACCAACTTCTGTCCCAACTAGTTCATCTGCAAAATCAATGTCAGAAGAGAAGCATGAGGAATACCCTGGATGGTCCTTGTCTGATATGGAAAAAATGACCATTGATCCTATGCAACTAGCTAACTTAAATGGAGGGATTGATGAAGATGAAGAGGATTATGATGAAGAAATGTAGATGAACCTGTGTTGGTACTTCTCATATAGGCCAGTCATTAGATAGTTCTAATGGAGAATTAGAGTAGATTTTTTAGTAGTGTTAGACAGATCCTTAGTGGTTAGGTAGATTAGGAGTGATGGGGCTTTGGATACTCTCCTTGCAACCTCTGTTTTAGGCTAAAGTGGAGATATAGATTGTTCCATTTAGAAATAGCCACGGTATTGTAATTTAGAAATTTTAATCTTATGTAGGTATTGCCTATGGTAGGCACTGCTTTCAGATTTTGGGTGTGCTATGGCTCAATTTTACGGGGATGCCTCCCTTAGGCAATGCCTATTCAAGTTTTTTATTTATTATGATCTTGTTCTCTCATTAATCATACTTGTGCATCTACTTCTCCAAGCTTTTGCCGGATCCTTAAACTCCAGAATTTTGATTTTGATTGGGTTGTTAGCTTTGATTGTCCATGTGTTTGGTTGCACGGTAGACAACCGCAGACGCATGTTAACTTGAAGTAAATAAAGTGAAAAAGAAAAGTATTATTTGGATGAATAAAAATAAAAAGGAAAAAATTATAATTTTTTTAATTTATTTGGATGAGAGAAAAGAAAGTAGAAATAATTAAATAAATTATAAAATCATTATACAAATAAAAAACACTAAATTTAATCCAAAAAAACTGAACTTTTTATTCCATTTGTTAAATAATAAGATTATTATTCATATTATAAAAAAATTATTTGATTTTTTAAACCTTAAAACAAAAATAAAAGAACACTAACCATTTCTCCCCCATTTTACATTTCTTGTGGGGAGAAATGGTTTTGGTAAGACCCACCAATTATAATTTCATGTCTCTCATGTTAACACATTCAAACAAAAAAATATATATTTTATTTCTTTCCTCTTTTTAACTCCATCCTCTTTTGTCGGTACATCCAAACAAGATGTCTGCGACTCTGTGTATGAGTGGGGCGTTCTTAAATCTCTGAAGCACATAAATAGTTCTTGGTCTTACTACCTATATGGATTCATTGCCGAATATGCATATTTTATATTTTTGAAACATAAAAAATGTCGAACAATTTTAAGAAAGTGTAAAATATCACTGGATCATTCACATTTGTAAAAAAAAAATTGAAAAAAAAATGATGGTTCAGGAGCTTGGCACACCCGGTCATTGTGGGCTAGAAGTGCAGTAGCCTGTTATCCCTCCACTGTCAGGAGCCGAAGGTGTTCGCTGCTCTGTTAAGCCAGCCTCACGCTGTACCCTCCAGTTTAGGAGCCAGGAGACCCAGGCCTTCGCCCAAATCCCATAACTCATCTCTTGACTTGGAGCGGGCAGGCCTACATTGTGCATCCACCAACCCAACCAAGCAATAACCTGAGACACGTCCCATCACCTTGGTGCCTCCACTAGGGTTACAAGCTAGCGTTACCCAACTCGGCGAACCGTCACACATGTCAGAGAATTATAAAGAATGATTTCTACGGAACCTCGTCGATGTGGGACTTGTCCCTGCCGTGAGGTTTGAGTTATCTAAGGTGGAACATGAAGAGTGTTGTAATGGTTTACCACGTGAAACTAAAATTCCAAACTGCGTTTAACTTGGCCCTAGCTTAAGAATGGCAATCTGAATATTTGCTTTGTGACTCTGAGAAATGTGTGATTGGCAGCAGCACACTTCTTGTGGGACTTGCAAATGCCTGGACAAATGATGGACCGAGGTTGTGTAGTCTTTCTAAGTTGGAATATGGTCTGTTCCAATAGTTTACTTGATCCTCCCCAGTTATTTTCTCCATGCTATAAGGTTACATGTAACCCAGAAGTATTGGAGTTGATGCAATGGTTCTGCTTACAAGTAAATGATCTTATGACATGCATGGAGATGCATCCTGCACATTCGAATTTGAAGTGGCAATTGTGATAATAACGGAGTTGAATCAGTGTCTTCAGGTATCCCGAACGAATGATGAAAGTTAGATGATACGCTGGAATGGATCAACAAGGTGGATTTATATGCCATTTTATATGGATGATTTCGTTCAATTTGTAAAAGGGAGGGGGTAGCAATTTGATTCCCTGCGCTTTTGACTTCTAACAGTTTGGTCTCTGACTCTAGATCACAACAATTTATAAGTAACACGTTATAGTTAATGGCAGATATATGCAGTTATATATATATATATATATATACTATGGAAAAGTCCTCAGCAACACAGAATGACCAAAGTGGTCAATCTCAAAGTTGGGATAACCATAAACTTGTTGCTAAAGGTTATCTTTCCATATCTATATATATTAAGTACCTAGAAGTAGAAAGTAAGAACTTTGCTCTTAATTAGAATATGGGTATGATTCATGTTACTTATTTTATGCTATGAAAAATAAGTTAGAAAAATTTCAACATATAAATTATTTATTATGCTTATATTATTATTCAGAGAGTTCAAATTAATATATTTAATCTTCTTTGCAGGAATACAAAGTTATTGAAGGAAAGAATCTAAATTCATTACATTTTCTTAAGCAGTACGAAGGAGTTAGGAGAACCTCCTCTTTTATTGATAACTTAAAAGATCAATGATCAAATCATGATTGATATCTCACGTATTCAACTATTAATATCTGTGATATACACTAAAAATAAGCAATTGTTGTATAACGCTAGCTAGTTGCAATAAGATTATTTAACAGTGGTTGTGACATACCATCCAAGACTTGCCCACTTCACCAACCATATGGAAAGAAGGGGCAAAGCTTTCACGTAGGATGTGCAGTTTTCGTAAAAGACAATATGGGTTTTGTCGAGAAGATTTGCATTATTGACTATGCAGTACAGTCTCAAATTAAGGTGGGAACACTTAGAAAGGTAACCTTTCATGAGATAGAAAATGTACGATAATCTCAAATTCGAACACAAGCTTGATTATTTCACAAACAAATCATACAGCTTGGACACTACGTAAGTTACTGAACAATGGAAGTCTATTAATTAAGATAGAGAAAAAGAGGAGAAAGTTTTAAAGGTATGCCAGTGTCTGTAAGTAAGTTACTGAACTTTGGACAGACGATAACATCTAGACCATAAGAAGTCGTCGAAACGACTAAATTGAAACAGAAGAAACAGTAGTATTGGGAAAAACCCCATTGAAGCCACAACATAAGCAACCCACTTGGATGTGTGATCAAATATTAAAAAGGAGGCTGCAACAAAAGCTATAACCATAGCAACAGTGGAGATAATAAGTAACGTAGGCCCAAGAATCAAGCTCGGATGTAATGATGTGGCAAATTTGCTATCTGCGAACCTTGATGAAGTGAAATTTGACAAGAAAGAGAGTATAGAAGCAGAAGAAGCGAATAATGCAACTGCATTTGTCAAGATGAAGACAATAAACCACACATTGGTCTTGTCACCTGGAACAGTGAGAGCAGCGGCAAATGCTACCGTTGCAACAAGTGTTGCCACAAGCATGCCAGACTCGGCTATTCCTTTGGCTGAAGCTTTAATTTCTTCAGATAACTTCTTGTGTTCATCATAAAATACATCAATTGGTATCTTGCCCTGGTTGTTTCTCATAGTCCTTAATTCAGGAGGAACTCTTTTCTCCACTTCCTATTTATCAATCAAGAGTATGTATCAATGGTGGTATCCAAATAAATGCGCATTGGTTGCGATCAATTAATGTCAATGCATAACTTAATTAATATTTTAATTAACACTTAATAAAATTTTGCCTGTTAAATTTCTCAACAAGTACAATTTCAAGTTAAAATATTAAAAGGGAAACGTTTTTATTGGAATTTACAACATTTAATATTACAA
Source organism: Spatholobus suberectus (assembly GCA_004329165.1). NCBI lineage: Eukaryota > Viridiplantae > Streptophyta > Magnoliopsida > Fabales > Fabaceae > Spatholobus > Spatholobus suberectus. The sequence goes on from CM014734.1 coordinate 74,453,320, forward strand.
ATACACTTCCATCGTAATTTTTAATAAAACCTTTTTCTATTTATATATTGAATGCTTAACTATTATATAGAAAAACTGCAAAAATAAAATAAAATAAAATAATGAATTACTACAAGGATGATGATTTCTTTTTCTAATTAAAATTTACTACTTTTAAACACTTAAAATCAGTTTTAAGGACTAATGTTGACAAAGTCCTAAAATTTATGTAATTTTTAAACCACTTTGTACATAACTAGTATCCCAACCTGGCAATGTCGGGATCATTTTTATCTTCATTTTTAAAATATAAAGAAATTAATATTAAAGAAAATAAAATAAAATATAACAGAATAAATACATTTTATGCATTTTAATTTTTGTTAATTAGATAAATTTAAGTTTATAACTAATCTTTTAAATAATCTATAATATAAAATATTAAAATCTTGGGAATGAACTATTGAAATGAAATATTTTTCAACATTTTTTAACCTTTCAATTTAGTATCTGATATAGAATATATAGTATTTGAATAATTTTAAATTAAATATATAAATTGACCAAAGATGTATTATTATTATCATTAGGAGATTATATTATACATTATTAATAAATTTATATTCTATTATTATTATTTTTGGTTTTCCATAAGTATCATCTTTAACGGTCAGGCAAATTTGAGATACAGTCAAACACTAAATATAAACACCTCTTTCAATCAAAATTCAAACTTCAGTTTCCCACTTTGTGGGATACTATTTCTAATACAATGAAATGTAAAAATTAAAACAAAACTTAGTGGGGAGACTATTTCTAAAAGACCAAAAGTGCTTAAAAAATTTATGAGGGATTTAAAAAAAACCTTGCTATATTTTGAGAAACCAAAAATATATTTAAGTTAAATCAAAATAAAGAAATAAATAGATTAGTTATTTATATTATCATTTTTAGTTTTTGTCATACGTGTTATATTATCAATTTGTCATACTTCTTTAAAGTCAATATCTCCAAACATTTTAAAAATTTTAAATAACTAACATTAATATATTGTATTTCATTTTAATTGTTATTTTAATATAAGAATATAAATATAAATCAAACATAATTGATTTCACTAAAGCAAATAATGAATAAAAAAACAAACTTTTATTAAAAAAAATTGTGTTTTAAGTGTATGCCAAATACGAATGTCATGAAATATTTTTTAAGGAGGAGTGTTAACAACACATTCTCTAATACACTTCTTCTAACACATTCTACTATTGGTTAAAATTTATTAAAAACTATAAAATGAGGAAAGAGACTCATTAAATGAGGGGTGAGACCCACTAAAATTTTTAATTTTTAATAAATTTCAGTCAATAATAAAAAATGTGTTCAAAAAAGTTTGTTAGAGAGTACGTTGCTAGCATTTTTCTATTTCAAGATATTGTTTTTTACTTTTCTATTTTTAGTATGTTATATATATATATATATATTGAGTTAGTTTAAATTAGACATATTATAGAATTAAATATTGTAAAAAAACTTGAGTTAACCAATGACTATATATTGGTTTAACTTTACTTAATGTTATTAGCATATATTAATATTGCATAGTTTGAATAAATTTATCTATATTCCTATTACTATTTCTAACACAATGAAATGTTAAAAAAAAAAGTAGCAATTAATGTTATCGTTTTTGGTTTTAGTCATACACGTTATGTTATCAATTTGTCATACTTTTTTAAAGTTAATATCTCTACACATTTTAAAAATTTTAAATAATTAATATTAATATACTAAACAATATACTGTATTTCATTTTAATTGCTATTCTAATAGAAGAATATTAATATAAATCAAACATAATTGGTTTAATTAACGTGAATGGTAAATAAAAATAAACTTTTATAAAAAATAGTATTTAATTGTATGCCGAATATGAAAGTCATGAAATATTATGAAATATTAAAATTTTAAAACAAACAGTTTAAATGAACTATTTTTCAAGATACTTTTTCTACTTTCCTATTTTCGGTATGTCATATATAATATATGAAAAAATAGGTTATACACTGACAGTGTAAAATAATTTTACATTATCATCCAATCACAAATCAATGACTATACATCAGTTTACCTTTTACTTAATGTTATTAGCAGATGTTAATATTGCACTGTCTCAATAAATTAATCTATATTCCTATTACTATTACAATGAAATGTAAATAAATAAATAAATAAATAGATTAGCCATTAATGTTATTATTTTTGGTTTCCATCATACATGTTATATTATCAATTTGTCATATTTTTTTTAAAGTTAATATCTCTACACATTTTAAAATAATTAATATAATAAATAATATATTATATTTGATTTTAATTATTATTTTTATATAAGAAATAAATATAAATTTAACATAATTGACTTAATTTAAAAATTAATTAATAATAATTAAGTTTATTTATTAGATAAGTGTATGTTGATTACGAAGGTGATAATACAGATTCTAGCAATCTTTACTTTTATCATTTTTGTTATCATAATACAGTTAAAGGTATCATCTTCTCACATTTTTATATCAAGTAAATATTTTTACTCATTTTTACCGTAATTAAAATGTCATTACGACATATACTGCTGTGAGTCACACTGTAGTGAATAATAAAAAATTTATAAATTTTAAATTTATTAGACTAATTTATAAAGAAACCAACTAAAATCTGTAAATAATGTATTGAAAAACTAAATTCTATAAATTATACTAATATGAAATTTTAATTAATTACAAAATAATATGAGTTGCTACTTGATTGGTCATTCACGAACACATTAACATAATGAACCAAAAGAATTATAAATTCTATATATTCCAGCATATAACATTACAATATTAAATATAATAGGAAATTAATAAGACAATATTATAATAGGAAATTAATAAGATTTTACCTTTAATCCATAATAAAAGACAATTTACTATTCTATGCTAAAATCCTTATGCCTTTGACCTTATAGAAGTTGCTAATAGCAAAATAATCTAATCTGTTAACATTAAGAACAAAAAAAAAAAAGATAGACAAAGATGATCAAATAATGCAAACTTCAATAACACAAAAATTATACATGCAGAAAGAAAAGAGAAACGAATGAACAGTACTCTTGCAAAGACAACCAACAGCTAAAAAAAAAAACTCAAAGAAAGTATTAAAATATATAATAGAATGTTCAACAAATCAGAAAAATCAAAAAATATTAAAATAATGGGATGCGGATAAACAGTGATAAACAGTGCTATAAAACTTAGTTGATTTTATATGTATAGATCAATATATTGTATTTTAAAATCAAGGTATATATCTTGCGGCTTTTTAACCACAATACTAAAAAAAAAAACTATTTACTAAAATATAATAATAAAAAACAATTTACCAATATGGGTTGTTTTAAAAAAGGGTTTAACAGGAGGCGTCAACTGAGTTGGCGCCTCGCGTTCAAAATAATTTTTTTTCTACAACAAGAGGTGCCAACTCAATTAGCGCCCCGCGTTCAATTTTTTTTTCTTACAACAGGAGGCTCTAACTCAGTTGGCGCCTCGTGTTCAAATCACACACATACACACACACACATATTAACAAGAGAGTTGGCGCCTCGTGTTCAATTTTTTTTTTTAAATATATAACAACTGGCGCTTTGTGTTTACGTAAAATTATAAATAGATAAAACACTCTTTCTAATATTTGTTTGATATATGTGTTGACAAACACATGGAACAGTGGAAAGCTAAAAGAATTTACATATCGTAAATTTCATCTCTCAACTGAGAAATTTGACAACATAAAGAGACATGATGTGAGTTCATTTTCATGACACAATTTTAATTTATATGTTGTTGTGTTATATCTAATGCATAACTTATTTTTGCAGATTGCATAGGAGCCATACTCTGCATGGTTTGGTGGCTTGCTAAACATCTGCATGGAGAGAATTGCAATGTGGAGAGTTGTAGTCTCATTAATAAATTTTAATATTATAAAGTATCACTACCTTGATCGTGTTATGCGACAATTTGGAATGATACAACACATCATGTTATAGTAAAAAAAATTTAATGCGAGGCGCCAACTGATTGTTATAGTAAAAAAAAAATTGAACACGAGGTATCAACTAAGTTACCGCCTCTTGTTAATATATATATAAAAAAATTTTGAACGTGAGACACCAACTTAGTTAGAGCCTCGTGTTCAAAATTATATATATATATATATAACAGGAGGCACCAACTCAATTGGCGCCTCCTGTTATATATATAAAAAAAAATTGAACACGAGGCGCCAACCCAATTGGCGTCTCCTATTGTAGGAAAAAAAAATTTGAATGCGAGGCGCCAACTCTTGTTATAGTAAAAAAAATTATTTTAAACGCGAGACGCTAACTCAATTAGTGCCTCTTGTTAAAATCCTTTTGTCCCTTCATCTGAAACAACCCACATTAGTAAATTATTTTTTTTATTATTATTTTAATAAATATATATTTTTTTTACTATTGCCGTTAAAAAGCCATATCTTGCTCTAACTAATACCATATATATATAATAAAGAAGTAGGGCACAGAGTGTGAAAAATAAAAAATGATTGAATAAGAATAAGCATAATAATTTCACCTTGAACCATTCGAGTTGTCTTTTCATTTGAGTAGTTGGTCTCAAACTGGACAATTCTTCATGTTGACAATTCCGATGCGCAGCTAAGTGTAGAACGTTGTTACGATCATTGTCCACTGCTAGTAGTACAAGGTTCCTTGTCTCCATCAACAGTATAAAGTAAAAAATGTTACGGTTTCGATATAGAACAGCGTAGTGCAGTACGTTCTGTCCTCTAACGTCCTTTATGGTCAGTAGTTGACGATTTGTATAAAGAATATATTTCACAGCCCCATTGTTTCCAGATTTTACTGCATCAAAAATCACTACCGAAGGATGCGTTATCAAATGCAAAAAGTGGTTTTCCAATTTTCTAACGTGAGACCACAAATTTTTAAGCAATTGCAGACCCGCTCCTCCTTCATTGTTGTCCTCTTTCATATCTAGCAACAAGCATATATAGTTGCAATAGGTCAGAGAGAAAACCAAGAAAGGTTAATTTAACATGAAAAAAAATAAAAAATAATCTTGTACTCAGTTAACTATATATTAGAAAATAAAATATTTTTAGTGGCTGCTTCAAGTATCCGGCCAGTTTGATATACGTTGAGCTAATTACAGCTTTTTTATAAAAAGAACAAATAAATAATCAATTTTATCTCTGAAGTATTATTTTTTCTTCTAAATAATTTTTAAAGTAAAACAAATAACTTAAATAGAAATCACATTAGTAGTCTTTTAAATATTAAAAAAGCTTTCAAATTAATTCTTGAACTTTACTAAAATACATCAATTGAAGGACTAAAGTGATGAATATTTAATACTTCAAGGATTACTTCAATAATTTTATTGTTTTATGAATTACATAAGTGAGAGAATAATAATTTCAGGACCAAATTAATAGTTTATTATAAAAACTATGTCACTTTCCCTTTTTTGTATTGGGCATAAGTATTCACCTACGAGTTCAATATGAAGGAAATAGGTAAATTATAGAGATGGCCAAATTATCGCAAAATGAATAAGTAAATAATAATATAAATTATAAAAAAAAAAAAAGCAAAGAAAAGGAAGAAACAGAAATATACAAAAATACAAGTTTGAAGTACTAACACATTTCTTCTGAAGGCTTTCGCGCCAGCATATGCAAAGCTGTTCGGCACTCTTTATCATATCTTGCAATGGCCAAACGATCTGAATATTCTTCAAATAATTTCGTTGCCACATCTGTTATATGCACAAATTAAATTGCGATAGAAGTTAGGTGGATAGAATGTACAAGGGTAAGGTAAAACTCGAACTAAATTGAAAAACCACAAATGTTCATATATATACAAGTTAAACAATATATTTTTAAATAATGATCTAAATTAACCCACTAGAATCAATCTAGTAGTAAAAATATGAGTATATTATGCACAAAAGTATTAAGTTCTAATTTTATTGGTGCTATTACATACACAAAAAATAATTAATAATCCAAATCAAAGAGGCGGCCTCTGTTGGGTTCTAAATTACTTGGGGCAAAGGACAAAAAACTTGAAATTTTATATCTTGATCTCATCAGGGTTTCTATCAAAAATTAATATTTAATATATAGGACTTGAATCAAGTAGTACTTTACTTTAACTAGTCTGTTTTCATTATTTCCCATTGACTGATAAGAAAAGCTAGCTAGTAGCTGCATATAATTGTTAAAAATAAACTTAATTATATCATTAACGTTACTTATCGAAAGCTACTATAAAATTTATTTTAAATAAGAAAGAAATGAAAATTTAAGACCCGTTTAGTTTGAGAAAAAAATTATTTTCAATTTGTATTGATTATTTTATAAATAAATATAAAAATGTCATTTTTTCATTTTGTTTTTTCTTTTCAAATATTAATTTGTAAAAGTAATAATAGCAAGGTGTAGAAACAACAATAAAAAAAGATGACGTTTTTAAAAATATTTATGAAAACAAAAATAGAAAACATTTTTCAAACCAAACAAAAATGCAAAAATATAGATAGTTGATCTTCAAATATAAACACATTTAAATATATATTGCGTTGGGCTCTCGAGAGAGAGAAAAAAGAATAGTATAAGCTTTTCATTGGCATTTCATCTCGTAATAAGAAAGAATTCTTGATGAATTATTTGTACCACACCCTACACTTCCATACGTTGCATATATACCAAGAAAGTCATTTTTTTATCTAAAAGTGAAAGCAATGAATATGAGTGATACAACTATATTTAATGTCACACGACTTTTTAAAAATCTCACATAATTTATATATTTTAATCTTAATCATTAATTATAACATCCTATGATCAATATTACGTAAAAGACAATTAGACCTATAATCACGTTGTCTAGTCTTACTCTTACGTACCAAACATGCTGTTGCTTATGGTCATGAAAAACAGTCGTTCAATATCCTCGAAATTGGAAGCCATTTTGTCAAGCAGATTCTTAGAGGACAGATCTTGAACTATTTTGTGGTGGCCAGTTAAGGCAGCCAAGTGAACAGGAAGCATCCCATCATGCCCTCGGATCATCGGAAGATTTTCGTTCTTTTCAATCATAATTTGAATAAAATCACCGTTCCCTGAAATTGCAGCCATGCAGAAAGTCGTGTTTCCATCTGAGTTTGGTATTTTCAGTTCTTCTTGGCTCATAAGTTTGACCAACCCTTCCACACAAGTAATGCTGTTTCTTCTCACTGCTACATGAAGAGCTGTGTCTCCACTAACAGTCAATGGAATGCGTACCATGTCGGGAAATTCATCAAAAATGGATTTTGCTGCATCCCACATATCCAAGAGTACATATACTTGCAGATCTATTTTTAAAGAACCTGCAATCCTTGCAGACTTCACATTATAACATGTCCTTTATATAATCATTACTATTATTTGCAAATAAAAACTTTTTCTCGTTTACCATAAATGTGCAGAAATTCTTTATATCAAGTGTTTTAAGTTGATCAATTTACTTCTGCAATGTAAATTAAAATACATAATTTGAATTTCATTCTCCTTACTTTCTCAATTAAATATACTCAATATTACTTCTTTATTCTCCTTCGGAGGTAAATTTTACGCACTTTCCTCCCAACCATCTCAAACTACTTCCTGCTGTCTTTATCTGCATATTTAATTTTCTTAACTATCTATTTTCTCTTATCACTATATCTAAATTAAATTTTAATATTTTTTTTTAAAAAATTGTTAATAATTAAAAATAATATTATATCAAAATTTAAATTATTTATTATAAATCTAAAATATAATACATATATTCAAACCCTGCCCACCCCTAGTAATAGTTTTAGAGACTAGAAACAAAGATCACCCATTATTTAGAAACTAAATGCAGTGAATCCTATATTTTAAAAAGTGATTCTACTTTTATCCTTAAAATTAAATGAAACTATTTACTCTTTCTAATATCTTTCCTTTAAATGAAATCAATTTTTCTTTTTAACGTCAAATTGTTTCTATTTTTCAAAATCTAAAATAAACAAACTCTTAATGGCCTCTAAAGTGCATGCTTATCAATGCAATAGTTTCAAGTATAACTTACTCTGATCAACTGGAGTCGTTTCATTCACCCCCTGATTTTCATCTTGCAGAGAGACAGCAGCTGAAGTACCTTCAATTGTCATAATATTAGCTTTAGAGACTACGGTTTGGATATTTCAAAAATACACAGACAAAAGTTTGTAGTTTTAAAAGTTCGAGACAAAAAGCAAAGATCACCCATTATTTAGAAACCAAAAATGCAGTGAATACTATATTTTAAAAAATGATTCTACTTTTATCCTTAAAATTAAATCAATTCTTCTAAATCTATTATATATTATAAAAAACGGTTTTATAAGATAAAAAAATGTCACGTGGCAACACCTCATTCATTTTTTTTTCCGCCTAAATTTTACTTTTTGTTTTTGTTTTTTTGATTCATGTAAATACATTATATATTATTATATTTAATTATATTAATTAAATTAATTATAATTAAGGCATATTTTAAACATAATTTAATTTTATATAATATGGTAATCAATTTATTAAGTTTTATGAAATATTTTTATATGATAACTTTTTGTTTATTATCACAATTATATAATAACTTACAGTAAATATATATTATAATTATAAATATATATTATAATTACAATAACGATAATAAATTATTATGTTACCTTAAATACTAACATAATGAATAATAATATATTATATTAATCAATTATATCAAATATATTATTAAATATAATAATGTATAATGTATTTACATGAATAAAACACAAAAACAAAAAAAAAAACATTATGTACAATTTAGGCTGGAAAAAAATGAATGTGGTGTTGCCACATGAATCTTTCCATCTTACAAAACCTTATTTTATAATATAAAATAGATAGTAGATTTGCCACATAGGTAAATACCACATGACAAAATCACATCATTTTTTTTTTTTGCTAAAATGCTGCTGAAATTTTAAGTTTATTTTTGAATTCATAAAAATACATAGTTATAGTAATTAAGGTGGTTATAATGAATATATGTTTTGATTATTAAATCAAGCAATTAAGTCATCAAATTTTATATAGATTTTGATTTTATATAACATGCTAATAAAATTATTAAATATTATGGGTTTTTTTGGCAATTACGGTAATCAATTACCAAGTGATTAGTTTTTTTCATTTTTAATTCATAAAAATACATAATTATATTAATTAAGGTAATTATAAATAATATAATTTTCATGATTTAAACATTCAAATTGATAGCAAAAATATATATTTTAATTCAAATTAATTAATAATATGAATATATATTCTAATTCAAATTTAAAGAAAAAAAACTATCATGATTTAAGTTTCCTTAAACAAAAAGTCATATGATCAACTCATCTATAAATACCCATGTAAACATTATTACTTTCATTTTCATCATTTCTTTCTAAAATAATCAATTGCTGACAATTTTTTTGGTTCTTTTTATTAGGTTTCAATGGAGACGCTGTTGGAACCAAAGACGTAGAAGCGTCTAAACCCTCAAAGTTTTGAAAATAACAAACTTATTAATGTTCAAGTTTCTGCTTATAGACTAACCTTGTCATAGCAAACAAGCTACTCTTAAGAAGACCGTCCAATAGACGTACTAAAGAAGACCGTCCAATATACGTGCTAAAGAAGACCGTCTAAAAGAATTGCTAAAGAGGACCGTCCAGTGAACAAACTGAAGATGACCGTCCAAATCGAAATCTTGTCACTTTGAACAAGTTTAAATATCAGATGCAAGCTTCCAACGACATATATTCAAATGGCTAAGTTTTATTTGAACGTCCAATTCACTTATGCTAGTTTTCCTCGAAACTAACATATTACCACTCTTATGATCTAATGTTCAAATTGTTTGAAGCATTAAATGTAATCAAATTCACTCTAGTGCAAAGAACAGCAAAATAGATTAAGCAAGTCAACTTATCAAGCTGCCATGACGAATGAAGAATCTTCAGAAAAGCAGACCGTCAGCACAGTCCTGCGCTTTCCATTTTGGTGCAAGTCTAAAAGCTGCCACGCTTGATCTTTCTGAAAGCATGGTTTGCACGCCCCTCCTTGTACAATGAAGTCAAGTCTTCCACAACGGATCTTTTTCCCTGAAGACTATATATATGCACCAAGGAAGAAGCAAAATAGACAAAGATAGAACAGCGATACGTGCTAACTTGTAAAAATCTTAGTGAGCATAAAAAAAAAATCTTCTATACACTTGCTAAAAGTGTCCATTGGATGTAGTGAAAAAGCCTTGTAAAATATTCTGAGTGTTTGAGCTTAATTTTTCAAATCCTCACTACGTGAGTTAATACTTTTGTATAAACACTTGTTTGTGTTGTGAAAGCCTAAAGAGGCTTAGTGAAAAAGAATACTTTGGCTAAACAATCTAGGGTGATTGCCTTGTAAAGCCTGAAAAGGCCGCGAACAATACTTGTAACCTAAGATTGATTAGTGGATACCTTCTGGGTGAAGAGACTGGACGTAGCTTAGGTTGAATGAACCAGTATAAAAATCCTCTGTGTTATATTTCTCTCTATCCCTTAGCTTGAAAACGCTTTCAAACTTATTTATTTTGTTTTAAAAAGTTTTAAATGCACAATTCAACCCCCCTTCTTGTGTGCTTTTTCTATTTCAGACGCAAGAAATACAAAATCTACCAATATTTTTATTCTTTCTCTAAGGTAAGTTTTTACTGTTTTCAATTTTATTTGAATGTTTTTTACATCTTTTGTCTAATATTTAATATTGAAAGTTTGTTTGTTAACATTAATTTTACAATTACTTGACTTTTAACTATTGAAATAATTCAAAAGACTTAAAGAAAGGTTTTACAAAAGAAGATATAAGGAGTTATACTATATTATTAAAACAAGATTTGGTCTTTATTTTATTTTTCTTTTATAATTTTATTTATATATCTTTTTTCTTTACTAGAGATATTTATTTTCTTTCCTTTTATAAATATTTTATCTTTACATTATTTTTCATTTGATTTGTCTTTTTTATAAGATAAATTTATATCTTTTTATTATTATTTTTAATATATTTTCTCTAATATATGACATTCACAGACTCAAAACACTACAATGTCAAATCAAATGCATCGTAAGAAGACGAATGTTGCTACATTGGATATTAACGAGGTCAAACGTCACTTGGCCTAAAGACAAGAAGTAAATAGCTTCTATTATATTAAATTGTGTTAACTTTTTCTTTATTTAGACCAAGTCAAATGAGAAATATTAAATTATTTTTCTTTTAATTTAAAGAGAGACTCATAGTAAGCTTTATAAGAAAGATGAGAAAGAAGAGATAAGAGAATAAAAAAAAGAAAAAGAACATATTATAGGAATTTAAATTTGCACACATACAATTTAAGGTAATTATAGTAATTAAGGTGATCATAATGAATATATATTTTGATTATTAAATCAATCATTTAAATCATTAAATTTTGCATGTATTTTGATTTTATATAATAAGGTAGTAAATTAATCAAATATTATGATTTTTTTTGTAATTATAGTAATTGATTACCAAGTGATCAAATTTTTCATTTTTAATTTATAAAAAATACATAATTATATTAACTATACATAATTATATTAACTAAGGTAATTATAACCAATATAATTTTTATGATTTGAACATTTAAACTGATAGCAAAAATATATATTCTGATTCAAATTAATTAATAATACAAATATATATTCTAATTCAAATTTATAGCAGATTTAAATTAAAAAATCTTCCACGATCTAAGTTTATGGAAAAAAAATCTTGCATAATTCTAAAATCACACACTTACAGTGTACCTCTTATAGCTTGATGAATTGAATTAATTCAAAGGAGAGACTACCAATTCATTTTGCAACATTCAATTAATTAAACTTTAAGTCTATAACTAGGGGTGAAAATAGGTCAGGCCGCCTATCAGGGGCCTATGGTTTAGCCTGGCCTAGCTCGTTTATTAACAAGGCTTAAGCTTAACAAGCCGGCCAATATATATATATATAGTACATATATTACATATAATAGTCTAAAAGAATATGTAATTTCTAACAGGCCTTTTTAGACCAATAGACCTACTTGAACCAATAGGCTTATCAGCCTTTTTATAGACCTTATAAGAAAATAAACTTTTAAGCAGACTTATAGGCTAGGCCAGGCTTTTATGCAGTCCAAGCCCAGGCTTTCAAAAAAGGCCTATAATAGGTAAATAGGCCAGACTCAGGCTTTATATATTTTAATGAAGGCCTGGCTCAAGCTTACTAAAACCTGGCTTAGCATGGCCTATTTCCACCCATATCTACAACGTAAAATTATTTATATTCTAGTAAAATTGATCAAATCAATGATATTGTTAAATGAAATATTTCTTCTATCATGAAATAATTATTATTTTAAAATAGTGTATAAGGATTAAAAAATAATAATTTTTCTAAAATTAAAAAATATTTTAAGACTAAATTATTCTTTTATGAATTAGGACTAGAAATTTTTAATATTTTATCTCTTAAAAAATAAAATAAACTACCATTATGATTATCAAAACATAATATTTAGAAAAAATTAAGGACAACGTTAGAAAAAATAATTATTATTTTTATGATATTTTAAAATAAAAATAGTTAAACGATAATAATTCAAAAGAAGAAACAAATTGTTAAGGATTCAAGAATAAAAAAATATTGAATGAAAATTAGTTTTTAAAGTTTTAATATACTTTGCGCTATGTTTTTTTTATTAGATACATTTCAATTTTCTATTTCTTAATATGTCTTCCTAGACACTCGTTAGTCTAATCATTACCACTATCATTCCATTCATATTTATTGTAAAAATGATAATTTATAATAGTTAAATGACCTTAACTATTGTTGTTATTACTTCCAAACTCTAGCACAACTTGTGCTGTGTTTGGTCTCTTTTTGATAATAGTTCCTTTGTTTTTCAAAAGAAATATTATTATTGTTACTATTATCAGTAATGTAACACATAATAAATAATTTACAAATGTAATTAATTTAAATTTATCACTTCTTTATAAATACTCATTACCTATAGTATTATTAAACCATTCTTTTAATTATTTTATTACTAAATCAATCAAATATATAGTAAGATAGCATAATATCACACACACACACACATCACCTTTTTGCCTATTAAAAAAGAAAATTGAGATGTGATAATATGATTCTGCACCAAATGTATTCAATTGACACTTCAAATCAAATTTATTTATACTTAAAATCACACTCAAAATAACACACACACACATATCACCTTTTTGCCTATTAAAAAGAAAATTGAAATGTGATAATATGATTCTGCACCAAATGTATTCTAATTGACACTTCAAATCAAATTTATTTATACTTAAAATCACACTCAAAATATTAAGCTTATACAAATAAAGTAATAAATAATAAATTTAAAATAATAAGTAAATTATCTAAATATTTTAATAAATATTTATTACATTCGATTAAATATAAATCTACTAATACGAATCATGTCACATTTCAATACAAAATTAGAAACTTTTTCATCTAAAATAATCTTACTCTTTTATTATTTTTCTCATTGATTTAAATTTAGCATTCTATAATTTTAACATTAAGTTTTACATTTATCAAGTTATATTACTATTGTTATTATTACCAGTCATGTAGTTTATAAGAAATATTTTACTGACGTAATTAATGCAAATAAAATTTAAATTAAATTAAAAATCATACAAAAATATCACTTATTTATAAATACTAATAAAACCTTGCCCAATTCTTTTTTTTTTTTAATTAATCAAAAAGGTCACTTGCATTCTCTTCCTCTTTAAAAGATTTTGAACATTAAGTTAATGCACAAAATCATCTTAATACAAATTAATTTTAGAAGCCTATATATATATATATATATATATATATATAAGACTATTTTTGTCATGTAACACTTCTTCAAATATTATTTTCCTACTAATTTAATTTAAAATGTACAATTAAAAATAATTATAATCATTACTTACAAATTCAATTGATTAGTCTTTTGTTGATTCAAGTATTGTCATGATTTCAATCATCAATATCACTCTTCATCTATAGAAAATGTTAATTTGTGCTCTTATATATTTAACCCACTATATAAATTAGGGATCAATCAACTCATGTACACTAATTTTAAAAAATAAAAACAATTAAAGTTTACAAAGAACTCACATAAAAAGGATGAAAATAAGAAATTGAGAACCAAAATCATTGGTTACCTTTACCACCACTTTGTTGTTGTCATACAAATATATATTAAGTAAAAACTTAACTAAAATTGATGCTAAGACAACTTAGTTCCATGCTTGATATGAAATGGTCCTTTTCCAATGTTGATTCTCCAAGCCCTTTATCCTTGCTTCCACAAAATTGATTTTAAATTTTTTCTTTTTTAACTTTTACTTTTGAATGTTCAATCAATAATTAAAAATAAAATAGATCCAAACAAAAAAAAATGGTGTTTCCAAATTAATGATTAATTGAATTTTATTTGCACATATGTTTAAAATGTATTTGTTGAGGTATGGGTATCAACACAAATTAACATGTATCAAAAAATTACCTTTTTTTTTGTTTTAAATTTTAATGATATGTCATTCATTGTTGGTTTTATCCAATAACAAAATATTAAGTATGAAGCCATCAAGTCTCACTTTTCATGCATATGATCAAGAATTAAATCCTAACCAACATGCTTAAAAGATTTAATTGTTTTCTATAAAATCAACAATATTATTCACAATTTATCTTTTTATTTATCTTTGTATTCATAATTTATTTATTTTATTGTAATCTATAAGTTCAAATACCCACAAATCTTTATATATATAATGTTAGTCATTTCATTCCTTTATGGTAGAGACATATTTTTTAAAGAAAAATTAATAATTACTAAGTGAAATATAAAATGTTAATTATTAATATTTTTATATTTTTATTAAAATTGTGTATATATTTAAATTATATACAAATACAAATATATTTATAAAGATTATATTTTTTAAAATAAATATTTATATAAATTAAATGATATAAGACATATCAGAATATAAAATTATTTGACTATATATATATATATATATATATCAATGTTTGTAATAATTTTAATATATTTATAAAATATTTATGTACATAAATACTAACATATATTTATATAAAATTTAAAAATTATTAAAAGTCATAATAATATAAAAAATTATAAATTGTAAACGCCACTCGTACAGGACACCGGTTATTATACTAGTTCAAATTTAAAATAGAGTTTAATTTCTATACACTATAAGTGTATAGACTATTTAGGCTTTATATCCTTACTTTAATATAAATCAATTTATTTTAACATCAAGTTGTTTCTATTTTTTCAAAATCTAAAATAAACAAACTCTTAATGGTCTCTAAAGTGCACCACTCGTCAATGCAATAGTTTCAGTATAACTTACTTTGATCAACTGGAGTCATTTCATTCACACCCTGATTTTCATCTTGCGGAGAGGCAACAGCTGATGTAACTTCAATTGTAGTTTGCTCATTGGGATTGGATGATATTATAATCTGAATGTTATTGTCATCATTCTGTTGGTAAAACAAGAGACTTAATTAATTTTTATTTTAATTGAAAAATATTATTTGTACAACATATTACACAAATTGTACAACTAAAAAGAAGAAAGAAAGAGAGAAAATAGCCCTTCTATCCTAAAATAAGTGTCATTTTAAATTTTTTTAGGCAGACTAAGAAAAACTAATAAAAAGATGAAAAAAAATAACAATTTTACAAAATTAACTTTATTTTCTTTGTTAAAAACGATGTAATACAGCATCAACATTCTACTTATATATGAAATATAAATGAAAAAAATAATTAATATTATATTAAAAAGCTAAAATAACACTTATTTTAAGATTTATTTCTTCTTTTTACATAACACTTATTTTGATATGAGGAGAATAATAAAATATAATAAATGCTATGTTAGAGAAAAATAAGCACAAAATAATATCATATAAATTATTATATGCATAACACATCACCTTTTATTTGTACGATACATACTCTGTAATTAATTCTTTTCATTATGAATTTATGTGGATTACAGTTTGACCTGTTCAACACATTAACCTTAAGTTTAAGTTTTCAAAAACTTTTTAAGTTGAATGATCTTAATTGACAATATTAATCCATAATTAATTTTTTGAAGTTGATAAAATTTATTCAATAAATTGATAATATTAATCCTTTAAATTAACTACAATTTTGACGCACCAATATTGCAAGAAATAACGTATTTTGACCACACTCGGTTTGGCCTCCTATTCTTCTTCTTCCCAAAAAAGACAAAAAAAAAAAAAACCAACTACATCTTAGTTCTACGGGGGAGTGCTACCCCAATTAAATGAAATTACAACACCCACGTGGAAGAGCATTAATTATGTTCTTACAAATTCTTCGAAACTCTCCTAGCAAAGAAAGTTCATAGATACTTTTTATTTTTTTATTTTTTCGTCACACAGCTACATTGAGCAGGTCGCAATCGAGGCGGTACATGTCTCTGAACTTGATGGAGAAGGGCTGGGTCTGCCTGGAAGCCAACAGAGAAGCCTCGATTGCTTGGGTCAAGCGAGAAAAAGGAAACGGAAAAGAGAGAGACGAAAGATGGAGAAGGGGAAGAGAAAGAGGCGAAAGATGAAGAAGACAAAAAGCACCGCCGCATACGACAGCCGAACATCGCCGCAGCGCAACGACGATTCTTCACCACAACGACCAGAGCGGCTTCGAACACCACAGCACCACCGCCGCCACAAGATCTGCGACCGCCCCGATTACATCTGCCACCGCCGCGATCTGATCTGCCACCAGTGCGACCGCCGGAACAGATCTACCACCGCAAAGAAGAAGGTCTTCTGGTTCAAGAACGGTGACAGAGAGAGTCTTCCGGTTCAGAAACGGCGACGGAGACGATGACGGGAACGATGACTGACGAAAACAATGACGAGAATAACGGAAACAAAAAATAATTTTTATGTTAACCTTCTATTACTGGTTATTTTAGTGTCTCATGGGCGAGCAGGCGCTTTGGTGCTTCCCGACAGACAAACTCAAAAATATTAGGAAATCTTTTCAAAATAAGATTCGAGAAGCCCACGTAGGTGGTCTTCATTTGCTGGACAGAAGTTTGAAGTCAACTTATTGTATTGTATGTTTAGGATGATTTTGAAGAAAGAAACATAGTTGAGAAAAGAAAAATGAGAAAATTAAGATTTTATTATTTGAAAAGAAAGAAAAGGGTGAAAAGAGAAAAGAGTTTGGTGAAATTTACAACAAAAACAATCTTTCCGTAAGTAAAGAAATTTGGACGGAACAAGTTAAGAAAAAACAGTGAGATTTATTAAAATTGAAATGATGTATTTATTATTTATTTGAAATCATGTAAATATATTTCTAGAAATAAATATGTTTTTATAACATTTTTTTTATCTAAATAACTTAAAATTTTATTTATTTTTATTTATTCTCTTTTTTTATTTCTTTTTACTTCACTTCTTTTCTTATAAAATCTTTCATCATCCAAACAAAAATACCGTGTGACTTAGGAAAACTTGTACATATACATTCACATAAAAAAAAATTAAAAAAATAGAAAAGTGCGGGAATGTTTTATAATTTGAAAAAAAAAATACCTCGTTGTAAATTTCACTCTTTCTCGATTTTCGCAGAAAACAAGCAAACAAAGAAAAGAAAAAGCAGTAAAAACTAAAAAGAACCTCTTTTTTGTTGTGCTCGTCAACGCGAGTAAGATTCTCGATATCGACCCTGTTCCGAGTTCCAGGCACGTCACTAGCGCCACCGAGTGCTGTCATTTCTCTTATCCTTCTCCTTATCTTCTGCGATGTCTCTCCTATGACTTTTTTTTTTTTTTTATAGAGCAAGAGCGGTTTGATCTTTGGAATGGATGCTGTGCGTATCTGATGTTTTAAATTTGAGCAGTGCTAGTTGGTGCAAAATTATTTCACACAGGTACGAAAGGACACGTATGTATATTTTATTGAATGGAAATAATAAATTAGCAACGCTGTTTAGTACGAATAAAAATAGTAGAAAACAAACGAATTTCAAATATTAAGTAATTTTTTTAAAATAAATATTAAATAAAAATAAAATTTTATAAAATAAAATTTAAACGGAAATCACACCTTCGTGACAATGCACGAAAATTCTATTTGTACTAAATAGCTTTTTCCGTAATAAATTAAAAATAATAAGAAAAAAGAAATAAGATGAAAATCACAGTAACTGTATTTGTATGTAACTAGTGTTGTGTGGTGAATACAAGAATGCATTTCCGGTGAGCTCCCACGATGGTTGTTGGCGTCTCCTGTAAGGATTTCAGTGCCTAAGTCAGTATGGATTCAAGTGTGTGTGAGTATGAGAGAGAGCGTATGTACCTAATGGATGTGGAGTCCTTTATATAGTGTGCTCTTAGAGAAAAATTCTATTAGAGCTAGGTGCCAAGTGGCAGGTGCATTTGGGTGCCTAACTACACGCGTTCCTTGCCGTTAAGTGTTTCCCATACTATGTCGGGATAGAGGTGGTTTTGATCCAGGATAACAGGGGGTAATGAGCCGGGAAAACTGAGGTTGTGCTAGTCAGGATAGTCACGTGGGAGCCGACTTAGATTTGTGGGTTCGGGTAACCTTCAAAATAGTTGTCCCCAAGTCGGTGATGCTTTAAGAAGCATCATCGGCTTAAGAGTCTAAGTCGGTCCCATCTATGTTGACCATGTGCTCACACGGTTGTATTTATCTTTCTACATGTATTAAAACAATGTAAACATAATAATAAATTAACAAATTCATCCAATATAATACATGACTATCTATTTATCTATATATGAAAAGAATGTCCTTATGAAAATAATTTGTGTTATTGTATTTTTCATTAATATTTTGTCTTAAAAATATAGGAAACTTATTTTTTTAAAAAAAATTCTAAAATATTTTCCCTCCAAACAAAATACAAAAATTAAAAAATATATAAAATAGATGTAAATTAATAAGCTAAACAAATAAAAGAATGTATATTTATTGAAACTTGTCTAATATTTATATTCCATATATCTCCTGACCCCAAGCACTTTTAAGTACTTAGATTCATCCAATCAAATGCTTATTATCCACATATATCAAAATTCTAATTTTAGTTTTATTTCCTATCTTTGCCAAATGCATAACATATTAGGCTCTTCCATGGTTTGCAATATAATATATATTGTCACCCTTTGAGAGATGCTCTTAGGTAGGAAATGAAAAGCAATAGGAGGTGACATGTGTTATGGAGTACACTTTTTTAATATATAGTACATAAATAAGAGTAAATAGTTTGTGAGATGTTAAGGGTTTTTACACTATCATTCAATCACAAATTGACACGTATGCTAAGTGTGTTGACTTTTACAATAACTACTTTAAAAATCATACTAACGATGATTTCTTATTAGTTAATAGTGTAATTTTTTTTACTCTAACAATGCATAAAAATTTAACTCAATAAATAAATAGATAACATATCATTTTTTAAAAGAATGTTATTAAAGGCATTGAATGAAGGTGATTTCATGTTCTTGTCGCCTATAAATACTATAATAGGAATCGAGCTTAAATTTATTTTTAATTTATAATTTATTTTAATTTTAATTTTAGTTTTGAATTTAATTTTGATATACAATAAGTGTAAAATACTGTTAATTAATTAGAAATCACTTTAGATATAACTTTTAAAGTAATAATTACAAAATCAATATTTTTCAATTATATAACAATTTATGGTTGGATGGTGTCAAGAACTTTTACACTGTTAATATATTATAAATAAATCCTTAATTTAAAAAAAAATCATAATTTTTTTTTTAGGTTTTAGTCTCTATAATTTTATTTATTTAAATTTTGTTGATTGTATTTTCATTTAGTTTAAGTTTTACTTCTTATAATAGTAATAATAATAATAATAATAATAATAATAACAATAATATAACAACAACAATAATAATAATAATAAATATAATTTTAGCACTTCGAGTGATAAAATTGAAGGGTGAAAGGAGTGTAGGGATAAGCTGAAAAAATGCTATAAGAGAAGGTTGCATTGAGTAGAAGGATGTTGCAATGTAGCAATGTGAATTTGAATCAGAGATATGAAATCAATGTTATTAGAATTGGACATGTCATTAACTCAATAAAATTATTGCGTTACTGATGAAACCAATGAGACATTACAAATGTCTTATATGTATTTAAGAGCAAATGCGGTCTAGTGGAAAGCTATCTTCTATGATGCGTTGGATGGCTCATTGACCAAAGTTTGACACTTTTACAAACTTTTTACCAATATAAGGTTGTTTTGAAACATATTACTAAATGAGGTGGTCAACGATGAAAAATACTAGTCAAACTAGCATTTTTCATTCCACATTAGTATTTTTAATATTTTTTAAAATTAATTGCGAAAAAGGACCAGGTTGATTGCCACGCTAGATACCTCAATGGCAGTAGCGTTTTCTAAAAACGCTACTACCACTGAGATATCCTGCATGGTAGCCAACCTGGCACAGAACTCACAGTGGTGGTGGACACGTGTACAATACGCTATTACTACTAGCTTTTTAGCTTTTAATTTTTTAAAAAGTTTTTATATTTATATTTTTTTTAAAAATTAGTAGCAGTAGCATTTTCCAGTGCAACACGCTATTCCCACAACTGCTTTTGCTTTAAATTTTTTAAAAGTTTATAAATTTATATTAATATTTCTTTTAAAAAAATTGGAAAATGTTAGTAGTACTAGTGTTTTCCATAATAATTTTTCAAAAAAAAATTGCTTTTTATTTTTTTTCTAGTGCAACACACTATTCCCACAACTTTTTCGCTTTTAATTTTTTTAAAAAAGTTTTTAAATTTATATTAATATTTTTAAATTTTTTTTGGAAATCATATTAATTTTTAAAACAAAACTCGAGAAGAACGCAAATTTGTAAAAGTAGAGAACTGTAGTTTTTAAACTTTTATTTATTATTTTAAAAAGTTATAAAACACTATTTGTACTAGCGTTATCATTTTTATATTAATTTTTTTTTAAAAAAGGGATACACGAACACTTCACGTGTAGCATGCAGAGAACAACGGGACATGAAGGAGAAAGTAGAAAACGTTACTGCTAGTAGCATTTTCCATTTCTGCCAGAGCCACTGTTTGGATGGGACATCTCACTGTAATAATTGAATGCAGTCATGAAAAATGCAACTACCAGTAGCGTTTTGTAGGTCCCTAAACATTGTCCTTGCACACTGTTTGGATGGGATAAGGCGTTGACAGTCAACCTTATGGAAAACGCAAATGCAAGTAGCGTTTTTCGTAGCACAATTTAGATGGAACAAGGCATTGACAACTTATGGAAAACACTAATAAGAATGCAGTTTTGTGGTTATTAAATAATATTTTTACCCCTTATATATACATTTTTTTTTCTAGTCCCTACTCACAGTTTCATTTTTGTTTTCGCTTTCTCACATGCGGTTCCAAATATTGGGCTTGAAGCTAGAGCAGCAACATAGTGTAAGTAAGAAAAGATTATAATGTATTAGTCTTTTCTTTTATTTACTCGTTATATTAATATATACTTTTTTCTTCTAGTCCCACTCACAGTTTTTATATCGCATTTTTGTAACATTGTGGGCTTGAGCTCAAGTAATAACGTAGTGTAAGGATTATAATCTATTAGCTCTTTTTTTTTACTCCTTCTATATACACACTTTTCTTCTGGTCCTTACTCATGGTGTTTATGCTGTAGTTTTGCAACATTGTAGGGCTTTAGCTAAAACAATAACATAGTGTAAGGATCATAATCTATTTTTTTTTTGTACTCCTTATATGTACACACTTTTTGTCCCCACTCACAGTGTTTCTACTGTAGTTTTCTAATGTTGTGGAACTTGAGCTGAAGTAATTATATGTTGTAAGGATCATAAATTGTTAGTCTTTTAATTTTAATCAATATTAATTTATTAAATTTAATTAATATTTAAGTTGTACAAAATTTATATTTATTTAGACTGCAAAACGAATTTTTCTTATACAATTTTTTAATTACGTAAAAGATATATATATATATATATATATATATATATATATATATATATATATATATATATATATATATAAACAAGCAATTAAATAAAATTAGCAATTAAATAAAAAAATTTAAATGTAAAGTGTAAATAGTCCATGAGTATACCTTATAACATGACTAACATATTTTTTTTGGGGATGAGTAATAGTTATTAATAATTGAATAGTGTAATGACATTAAATAAAGAGTAGGACAATCTTTTATATCTGTTGTTGATAGTTAATAATACAAATAATAATGAAAAAGAGTCAATTATTGAATGCACTTATTGTTCTCCAAAAGTCTATAAATTATTCAATATTTATTTATTTAAATTAAAATTAATTATGAATGAATTAAAATTTATAATTAATATGTATTTAAAAATAATTAGTGTAAAAATAAACAAACTTAACATACATTTTTATTAACTATATTTTTAAAATATGAAAGATTTTGTATAGATTTTAGAAATAGAAGGGAGTTTATTTTAGAAATGCAAAATAAAAAAAAAAATTGTTATGATTTACTCTATTTATCTTATATTAAAATAAAAAATAATTGTAATCACATTTTAATTTTACATAAGAATTATGTTATTATATTAAATATTTTTAATCACTTTAAATATTGGTAATAGTTAAATGTAATTAATTATTAACTATAAATATTTGTAATAGATCCAACATAATGACAATAATGTAATCTTCTAATAGTCTTCTTATATTATATTCTATTTTTCTTATATTATATTCTTTTATGATATTTTCATTTATCTGAAAATATTTATTGTTGTATGAAGTTAAAAATATTGTCTTTTTTATAATACTATTCTCTTTTATTGATATTTCACTCACATATTAAAATTAATTCATAACTACATTCCATTTTTTTAAAAAAATATCAAAAATATTAGTAACAATAAATAATATATGTATTCACGGAGTTTATTTTTATACAGATATTTGTATTATTGATTAATTAGGTATATATTATTTCTAATTTGTTAAATAAAATGTTAATAATCTTATTGTACCTTTGTCTTGTATATTAGTTTTATGACATGTAACACATTGTGTGGCATTTAATTTGTAAAAGCTTTTTTAGTAGAATTACTATTGTTGTTAACTTAATTAAAATATTATATTTATTCGGATTTCATTATTTTGTTATTTATTTTTTTGGTAATTATTATTTTAATTATTTATTTATTTTGCTATTTATATATTTGCATACCAATTTATTTATGGTTATTCATGTAGTGTCATTTGGCGATATTATTATAAATGACGTCTTCATCATCTTCCAGTTCAAGTGGCATACATTTTGGACCAACAGAACCCGATTTGTTGTGGATGCAGAACATGCATGTGTCTTAACATATTTGGAATGGTGAGGCAGATCATAAGCTGGTTGTTAGACGAGCATGTCCAACTCATAATGGTATTGAAAGAGTTTCGCAACAAATTGTACCATATCTAGAAGAAGCAGGTTTTGAATAGGTTACCAAAATGAGCTTTATAAAGATCAATGCTGGATTGATTAGTGGTTTGGTTGAGAGATGGAGACTCGAGACTCATATGTTTCACATGCGGTTTTGAGAGTGCATAATCACTCTTCAAGATGTTGCTATATTATTGGGTCTACCTGTGGATGGTGCAGCGCTTATAGGGTTGACAACATGTGATTGGGGTGCTTTATGTGAAGAATTGCTTGGTATTAGACCTACAAAATTAAATGGAAGTGTAGTTAAATTGAGTTGGTTAGCAAAAAATTTTAACAACACTCAGGACCATGAACATGATGAAGTGCAGTTGATACGATACGCTAAGGTGTGGATATTGAGATTTATTGGTGGTGTCTTACTTGTTGATAGGACCAGCAATAAAGTGTCCCTAAGATATTTGCAATTTCTAAGGGATTTCAGAGTGACAAGGATGTATGCGTGGGGTGTTGTATCCTTGGTTTTCTATATCACCAGTTGTGCTATGCTACCAGCTACGACTATAAGTCGATTGGGGGTATGTGCGTGCTGCTACAGTTATGGGCATGAGAGAGATTCAAAACTATTGCTCCCGCTTCGACACTGCCATTACAAGACAATTCACCAATTGGAATGCAATAAGACATTCATTATAAAAGTTTGTAATCAATTTCACACATTGAATTATATTGTTAATCATCAAGTCATCTGCAATTGGCTGCGACGTGGGCATGGAAACATAAGGCGTGATGATTTGTCTTATCATTGTACAAAGTTTGATCAAATGAAGTGGCAATATGTAAGTCTAATACAAATTTTGGCCCGAATGTAAAGTAGATGAATGTTATATAACGATATTTAACAATTTATGTGTGCAGATTACATGGGAACGTTATCTGGAAATGGTGGTACAAGACTTGCCATCGATATGCATCGAGGGGAAGGGTGTGGGGACATGTGTGGTGCCATTAATATGTTTCAATGTTTGTGAATAGCATCAACCTGATAGGGTTATGCGACAATTTGGCTTTCAACAGCCTATTCCATAACCTCCCCTTCAGCCACCTCAATTACATAGGTTAACACTACGAGGCAAAGAGCATGAAAATTGGACTCAAATATTACAGTCAGCTTTACAGTTATGGGAAAATAGAGAAAACCTTTAATTTTAACCGAATGCACCACAAGTTGGACTTCTAATTTTGAACTCTGAGTATATGAGGTGGTATAAACTAAAGTCCAAACTGTTCATAGATCCAAAAAATGCAACCCACACAACTATGGTAAGGAATTTTATTTTATTAAAGGATTAATTCAATGTGTATTGTATGTTGTTCTTGACAATGATTTATTTATTGTAGAGTGATGTGGGAGAAACGTTGTCTTTCATGGTATCTGAAGAAGGTAGAAATACATTTGCATTTGACGACATGAAAGAACACGTGGATAAAATCTTAACTATTGTTGAAGAGGATGAACGCTTGACTGAGTGTGCGACTTCAGCTCCACCTCCTCCATAGCAGGTTCACATACCTTCATTTGATATCCCTGCACAATGTGTTGAGAGTCGTGGGCTTGAGTGACGGAGGAGGACTGTTGAACTAGAGACATAATATTCCTCCGATGCCTCCACGCCAACTAGGGATGTATTACGAGCCCTCTCAGCAATCATATTATGCTTCCCAATAGCAACGAATGTATTGGTTCCCATCACAGAACCCATATGGTATAGCCACATGTTCACCCTTCCACGGTCATCTGTCACATTCGTCACAGCACCCACCCGATGTAGGCACATCTACACCATTTCATGGTCAGGATGAGCATTTTTCACCAGACCCACACGATGTAGGCACATCTACAGCATATGTTATGCACCAATTTTTTGGGAGTCCAGGTTTAACTCCATTACCATCAGCACATACAAATGTACCATATACTACTCCACATCTTGCGACTCTAGGTGCACCTCTTTACAGTATTTCGGGTTCGCCTTATTTTAACCTAGACTACATGGAAGGGGTAGATCTTTGTGGTGACTTTTCTTCACAAGCAAACAATGAGACATTGTTACTAGATGATGCACAGCGGGTTAGAAGAAATCCCAATAGGGCAGTAAGAAATCGACCACGTAGTTGTGTTTTGACGCCTTAAGAGCAACAAGATGTTGAAGATGATAGTGATGACTGAGTTTCTTTTGTTTTTTGGGTTCATGTAATATGTCATTATGTGATAACATCTGTATCTTGTGTTCACTTATAGTATTGTTGTTATTATTTCTAATGTTATAATTAACTTTATGGTTAATATTATGACGTGTTAAATAACTTTTTGTTTTAGCAATCCATTTATCGACCCAGCGAAAAAATTTATACTTAAAGAAAAGTTACATATGAAGAACATATTCATTACATATCATAGGGTGGTTGTCCCATACTACAAGTCAACCGCATCATTTTGTTGAGAAGATCCTGAATCTGATTGTAACGGATAGTTATGCCTGTTGTGACCTTCTCTCATACACCTACCACATCTTTGTTTTGGTTGTGAATCAACCTAATCCATCTCATTTCTAATTCTTGTGAATTTAAGTTGTCCTTTATCAAGCACGATTGTTGGATCTGGAACAAGTATCTAGTTCTCATCATTAGGTGGAATCACATCCTCATTGCCAATTAGCCACCATTGCCCTGAATATGCATTCATGATGTACTCGTTTGTGTACACTGGATCCACATACTGGTAATAATTTATGCTCACGACACCACATCGGTAATCATATGAGAACATGGATAATGAAATGCTGCGAACCCTCTACATTGACAGTAGCGGTCATTTAAGTTCACTATCCATGACTTACCACCTTATTGCATTACTGGATTATATACTTCCTCTACCTCAAACCTTGTAGAATTGAGGTTGTACCTACGAAGTTGATTAGAACTTGCTTCCTCTTGCTATTTGCTCAATGCCTCTACCAACTTTTGACAATATATTTGATCACCTATCAACTCTGCCTTAGCTTGTGCACCTCGTTAAACAAAGTACTCAACACATCTGCCGTATGTTGATTTCACCAAGACAGTAATTGGTATGTTTCTGTAATCCTTTAGTACTTTATTAATGCACTTTGTAACACCCCAAATTCCAAAAACTAAAAATAAACCATGAGATAGCTCTTAGTAAGAACCTTCCCATGTGTTATTAGAGAAAAGATGCCTTAAAAGTTATTATTATTATATTTCTTATTATTACTGCTCCTATTATTATTAATATTATATTTATTGTTGTTGCTACTAGTATTATTATTATTATTATTAGTAGTAGTAGTAGTATTATTATTGTGTTGTGTTGTTATTATATTTATTGTTATTATTAGTGTTATTGTTATCGACACCTTAGGATTAGAAATTAGTAAAAATGTTATCATAAAACCCAAAGAGCATCTAGGGCCCAATAGGGTACTAAAGTCCATTAAGCTACATGTTATAAGAAGCGAATAGGGAAGGAAAATTAGGTTTAACTAGTACAAAATAGAAGAAGAAAAAGGTTAGAGAGAATGAGGAGTAAAGAAAGAAGAAGACAAAGAGGAAGAATAGAAACCGGATAACCCAAATCCTAGAACACAGCTTTACATGTCCCTAGAGGTGAGTGCTCTTCCTCTTGTTCTTCCTTGTCTTTTGTGTTATGCTTGTTTGTCAATTTATTGTTTTCCCCCTCCTTATGCCTAAGTTAGGATTTTGATGAGTTTTGAGGGAATTGTGAGTAAGTGAAGAGTTTATAGATTAGAGTGACTGATTATCAAGGTAGAAGGAGTGATTAAGAATTTAATTAATTGTTTTGAAGTATTTAGAAACAAAAAATAATAGGAAAAATTAATTAAACTTCGTACTTCAGATTCGCTGGGCGAGGTGTAGAACCGGCCGGGAGGGTTGGGTTCGGCGCAGGCCTGCCGACGGGACATACAGCCGCTGGGCGGGTTCGCTATTAGCGTGACCGCCAGGCGGACCTTCTATCCCGTTGGGCGGACATGACCTTGATTATTTTTTTCTTTTTGTAGTTCTTAACTCTTGGTTGTTTCTTTTTATGCTTTGTTGAGTTTATATTGTGTGATTGTTATTTATCTTAAGAACTGAATGTGATATGAAAATTGTGTCAATGTTTCATGATAAAGCCTATGAGAAGCTGTAAACATTGTATGTGACAATGCATCATAACATTTGAGTTATGTGATGAGGAAAGTATGCAGGAATCTGGCTGGTGGAGGCCGTGATGGGTTGTTTAACCCTAGCCTTGGGGGTTATCCAGTTGGGAAAACTCCAATGATCCATGCTGATCCTATGGAGCCGGGGCGTACTAAACCTTAACCCTGACTAGTCACCGGGAGATATCATGCTAGTTGAGGGTGCGAAAGCTGAAGGCATCGATACCGACAACGCTTCTTATGGCCTGCATTTACTGCTAGTCTACTTTCTGAAAAGTTTAGGTTGGTACCACATGTGCATGAGTAGTGGTTTAGGAACATAACACGCATATGTATCTTGTAGTGTGATATGTTGAAGTGTGCTACGTTGTAACTATGTGAATTCTATGTGACCTTATTTATGAGCGATTGATGTAATGTATACACATGTGAAAATGTAATTGTGTCTTGTGATGAAATGTTAAAGTTGTAGACATATGATCATATCCTGCACATATGTCGTTCCTGTTTGATAAAACAAAACAAGATGTATGTCTAGTTACTAAACAAAAAATGTGAAATAATTATATACTTGTAATTGGAACTGTGTTTGCTACCTTAAGGATAAGTGAGAGGCTAGACCCTAGGATAGTATTATGAGGGTTCTAGTTGGATAATAATAGTTGTGAATAAGATAGAGAATAGGTGAATTCCCTCACGGTTTAATAGAAAGGTATAAGACAAATAAGAGAGAATAACATAAGAGTATTAAGGTTAGCATTAAGGGAGTGTCAAGAATATCTTAGAATGTCTGTGACCTTAGACTTGACCCTAGAAGACAACTTTAAATATAAAAAGAAAGAGGAATAAAATATAAACATGAAGAGTTTAAATACTAGAGAGGGTTTCGGGTAAGAAATAGTTCTTAGGTTGAGAATGAGATAGTAAACTAATATAACAGTTGGGAGAATAAGAGAGTAGTTAACACATGAAGTATTGAAGATTAAAAGGTGTAGACTAGACCATAGGTATGGAAAATTATGAGAGACTTAGTGAGTTTAAAGCCATGAGAGATTAAATAAGAAGGTTGTCGAGTAGAAGAGTATAATCCAGCCGTAGAGTCCTTAGAGCACTCACTGAGACATTATGTCTTACTCTTTTAAGTTTTTCCTTTTTTAGGGTACAAGTGAAAACATGTGCAAATAGAGCTTGGAGTCACGTACAAGAAGACGTAACCTAGTTTATGTAATTGTGTTTTTTTTTTGTATTCTTTATATTTTGTACGACACCTTTGGGTGATGGATGAGTTGTATTATGCATGTATAATATTTTATTGTATTATTCTTATACGAATATAATTATATTTAAGAGTCGTTTCAACATGTTTCTATGTTTTTAAGTCTTTCTTTTTTTGTCCTTAAAAATCTAGACCTAGTTACGATAATACCCTCTAGGGTGTTATACACTCTGATAGATTTGTAGTCATGTGACCAAATATACGACCATGCACATCATATGCCATGCTCCATTTCTCTTTTGACATGTCACTGATCTACCTAGCAACATCTGAATTGGATTCACAATTTTTTTTCAAATTCTTATCAAATATGTGCTTGCATGGAGTATAGCCTGTATTGAACACAAACAATAGTTATAAAGGATATGACTAATTAAGAACAATAGATATTACGTTAAATGCAATAAATGGATGTCATACTTAACTTGACCAACATGTGTTTTTGTTTCCCATTTTGAAGCGATGATTAAAATTGCTTGCAATATGTCTGATACACTGTGTCAGGATATCTTATCCATTTTGTCGGGAAATAGACATCCTCGGAAAATATTTTTAATTCAATTTTTTTCTTTTCTACTCAGACCAACCCCCTTACTTGACTTCTTATATTTAAAGTGATTGGTGTATCTACTTCAACGATACTGTTGTTCTGTACCATTATGGAAGAAGATTCTGGTAAAATATGCACTTCCTTAGGAATGAAAAAAAATCTATCTACTTTGATTTGGTATTTTGGCTTAAACTCTTTAACTCCTTGATACTCAATTAAAAAATCCTCTTTTTTAAAAATGGAATTATACTTATAGTCCTATATTTAGTAATTCCTGAGCTTTGTGTTCGGTATTGAGGATCATCGAAATAAGCAAGAATCCTATTTCTACGAAAAATACCATTGATTGGTATTTCAATAATGATACTGGAAGCTAACATTAGTTCTTTGTCTCGTTCTTGAATCGATTGGAATGGAAATGGAATGAGGAATCTATTTCTTTGCCTCTTTGCTAATAAATCCGTAGTAACATGTGATAAGCTCGCGGAGGTTGCCAACCAATTGCTTCATTTTCCACGACAGACTTTATGCTACAATGTCGATTAGAAATAAGACATATTCCCTATCTATCTATCACATGCTCACGCAAATGCGACAAAAACTATGACCAGGCAAGTAGTGTCTCACCTTCAACAACTGCAAATGCGAGAGGAAGAACATTGTTGTTTCCATCTTGTGTGGTGGCTATTAATAGTGTACCTCGATACTTTCCATATAAATGTGTGCCGTCAACTTGTATCACTGGTTTACAATAACGAAAAGCATCGCAACATGACTTGAATGTCCAAAACAAACGATGAAACTGATGGAATTCACGATTGACATGGTTACCGACAACGAAATCATCATGACACAGTTGGTAATAACTGCTTGGCGCACAATCTTGCATATATTTTAGCCATCTGGGAAGTGTGGCATGTGATTCTTTCCAGTCACCAAAAGCATTAATTATTGCCTTCTGCTTCGCCTTCCATGCCTTCCGATATGTTATTTTGAAGCCAGTCATAGCTGTAATTCTTTCTTGAATCAAACTTATCTTTACAGATGGTTCTTTTCACACCATTCTTAAACACAAACAACAATGATGAAAATTGTTAATTGATTTTCATTTTATTATAAAAATTTAACAACCAAGTAGGTAAGAAGACATACCATGTATAAACGTGGAAATTAAATCGAAATCTGACTTGTTATGGTCTTGTGACAATGACGTGTTCAAACACGTGTGTCGTCCACTCCATTGAGTCACTTTCCATGTATCAGATTTCTTTGACAAAATTGCCCTCATGTACCATGGGCAACCTTCCTGTGTATTTGGGCATTTCACAACGAATAAATTTTTTTGGATTCAACAACATAATAACTTTGATGCATCTTCATTGCATACTATTTCAATGCATTTTGCACCGCATGTTTGCTTTCAAACTCCAAACCCACATATAATTCTTGTTCAACAGTCCAAGAATCATGCACATCTATTCCTGTAATTTCTTCTTGATTAGGATAAGTCCAATTAATATTAGTATAATGCGATAAATTATTGCAAAACTGATGCTGACTTCCACCTGAAATAAATTAAAAAAAGAATTATGATTCATGATAACATGATAATAAATTGACAAAATTAATATTAATAAAGAAAAAATACAAATGGAGATAAACCATGGACAATAACATAACTTTAATTGTTAGACAAATATACCATCCTCGGACAGACATATCGAAAGTGGTTGGATCATGTGACTTGGTTCCTCATCTGTGTTAGATGTCGAACCATCAACTATATCATTCTCATATGATTCTTTGTCACTTTGATATGACAATGACACATAATAATCATCGTCGTCATCATCTGAATTTACAGCTCTTGGCATAACTGATGGTGCCTCTGATTCATTGCAAGTCAAATCATCACCACTTGACAAATGAGAAGTAATTCTCAAATCTTCTAATGGGATCACAAAACTCTCGACAATATCTACCTCAACGTATAATTCAATTATTGACGTGTCATTTTGATTATGAAATGCTTCTATCATGCACTCTACGTCTTCATCATCACCAATTTCTAGTTCAGTGTATTTATTATCATCACTTCTTGAAACTAAAAACCTATGTTATACCAGATATGACTTGGTTTGATTGGAGCTTCAACTTACCATAACTCATTCTCTTCAAATCATTCAAAACTTAAACCATGTTTAATGTGCATTGCTTCTTAGGACCTTCAAAAACAACACCTTTAGGACCTTCATACTTCCTACCATTTGCATAAATAAATGTTATAATTTGACTCATGATTCTTGATTCTTGTCAACATACCTACACAACAAATAAATATCAAATAAAATATATATAAATGCTTTTGTAATAAATAATTAGTGAAATAAAAAAATTATAATTAACATATTCATATTAATGTTATTTCTAATAAATATTATTTACTCATGACTATGAAAATATAATGAATAATTAATAACAAAAGGCATGAAAAAAACTTAGATACTTTATTATATACACAAAATCATTACAAAGATATTAAATATAAAAATATCACAAATACAGAGAAAAATCAATGAAAGAAATGATAATATAAAACATATAAATATTTAAAAAAACATAAAAAAGGGACAACACTTGTAATGAACTAATCTTCACACTATTGAAATGTATTGAGTGGAGCGGCTTTGGATAAGTGCAAAAGAGTTTGCACTTATTTATAGGCAAGTGAAAATTAATTTAACGTCACTTGTAGTAGCCTTTTGTGTTTTGTGTGTGCATTCTCACTTCAAATATGTGCAATTTTGTGGTGTTTAAAAAAAAAACATTAAAAACCCTAATAGTAATAGCATTTTCAATAAAAATAAATAAATAAAAAAGTAAAACGCTAATAAGAATAGCATTTTCCAATAAATAAAAATTATAATTATAATAATATGACGTTCTAATTTTTAAAAAATACAATTAAAAATGCAATTTTTTAATTATAAAAAATAAAAACGCTATTGATACTAGCTTTTTCTAAAAAAATAAAAAATAAAAAATGCTAACAATATGACATTTTTAATTTTAAAATTAAAAACTTAAAAATACTAGTGATTTCCCAATTTTAAATAAATAAAAATATAAAAATATTACGTTTTCTTAATTTAAAAAATTTAAAAAGTAAAAACGCTAATAAGAATAGCGTTTTACAATAAATAAAAATAAAATGCTAATAATATTACATTTTAATTTTTTAAAATTAATAAATTACAAATTATTGTGATTTCTTAATTTTAAATAATAAAAAATAAAAAATATTACGTTTTTTTAATTAAAAAAAATAAAACTAAAAATGCTAATAAGAATATTGTTTCCAATAAATAAAAAATAAAAAATTCTATTAATATTATGTTTTTACTTTTTTAAAATTAAGAAATTAAAAATGATTGTGATTTCCCAATTGTAAATAAATAAAAACTATAAAAAATATTAAGCTTTCTTAATTTAAAAACTAAAAAGTGAAAGAATAGCCGTTTTCTAATAAATAAAAAATAAAAAATGCTAATAATATTAAATTTTTAATTGTAAATTTAGAATATTAAAAATGATAGTGATTTTTCAATTTTAAATAAATAACAATTATAAAAATATTAGGTTGTCATAATTTAAAATTAAAAGTAAAAATCCTAATAAAAATAGTGT
This sequence comes from Spatholobus suberectus, assembly GCA_004329165.1. Taxonomy (NCBI): domain Eukaryota; kingdom Viridiplantae; phylum Streptophyta; class Magnoliopsida; order Fabales; family Fabaceae; genus Spatholobus; species Spatholobus suberectus. Next base: position 74,486,891 of record CM014734.1, read on the forward strand.
TTTCCAATTAATAAAAAATAAAAAATGCTAATAATATTATGTTTTTTAATTTTAAAATTAGAAATTAAAAATTTATAGTGATTTCCCCAATTTTAAGTAAATAAAAAATATTAGTAATATGACGTTGTTAATTAAAAAATTGTAAGGTAAAAACGTGAACAAGAATAGCGTTTTCCAATAAATAAAAAGTAAAAAATATTAATAATAATATGTTTTAATTTTTAAAAATAAAAAATTAAAAGTGCTAGTCATTTCTTAATTTTAAATATATAAAAAATATCACGTTCTCTTAATTTAAACAAAATGAAAAGTAAAACACTCACAAGAATAGCGTTTTCCAATATATAAAAAATAAAACTCTCTAATAGTATGATGTTTTTAATTTTGAAATAAAAAATTAAATGATGGTTATTTTTCAATTTTAAATAAATAAAAATGTCAATAATATTGCTTTTTAATTAAAAAATTTGTAAAGTCAATACGCTAATACTAATAGCATTTTCTAACAAATAAAAAATAAAAAATGCCAACAATATGAGGTTTTTAATTTTTAAAAATTAAAATAAAAATGCTAGTCATTTCCCAATTTTAAATAAATAAATAAATTCCAATTATATTACTTTTTGATTAAAAAAATTGGAGATAAAAACGCTATTCATACTAGCGTTTCAAGTTTATAAAAAAAATGAAAAACTAACATTTATCGATTTTAAAAAAAATTAAGTAAAAAATAAAAACACTATAATTTTTAGCCTTTTCCCAATTGGAATTTTTTTTTTAAAACCTTCCTTTTTTCATTTTAAAAATAAATAAAATATCAAAATTGCTATTATCAATAGCGTTTTCTCAATTTAAAAAAACCATAAAATCTTTGTTTTTAGTTTTTACAAGAAATAAAATTATTCAAAAACGCTATTATTGTTAGTGTTTACAGAATTTGAAATAAAATAAATAAAAAATTAAAAACCTGCATTTTTAATTCTTTTTAAAAACTTATAAAAAGCAATAACTAAAGAATTACTACTGTTTATATCGATAAGTAAAATATTACTACTTGTAAATTAAACAAATAAACATATGTATTTTTTGTTTAAAAAATATTAATCAAAAACGCTACATGTAAAAAAATATAATAAAATTTAATATAAAATCATAAACGCAAGTACTGCTAGCTTTTTCAAACATTAAAAAATGAATTAAAATGTAATATAAAAATATTTTCATTTTAAAAAAAATAATATAAAACAAAAAACGCCACTACAGCTAGCGTGTCAAAATTTAAATATATATATAAATTTTTAAAACTACCTTTCTATGTTTTTTAAAAAATAAATAAATACAAAATCTTAAAACTACTCGCATTTTTCAAATTTTAATAAATAAATAAAATTTAAATTTATTTTCTTCGTTTTTAAATAGTAAAAATTTAAATAAAAATTTAAAAATAGAAAACGCTACTACTACTAGCAGTTTCTGAATTAAAAAAAAATTTAAAATTTGGTTTCTGTTTAAAAAAAAATTCAAATTAAAAAAACACTAGTAAAAATAGTGTTTTAAAATTTTAATAATTAAAATTTTTAAATTAAAAAATGCTAGTAATACTAGCGTTTTATAAATTTTAATAATTAAAATTTAAAATACTAGCGTTTTTTTTTTCTGTTTTTTTAAAAATTAAAAGTGAAAATGCTAGTAGTAATAACGTGTTGTACATGTGTCCACTAACACTGTTAGTTCTGTGTCAAGTTTGGCTGCCACGTGGGATACCCCAGTGGCTAGTAGCATTTTTCGCAATTAAATTAAAAAAATATTAAAAATACTGACATGAAATGAAAAACGCTAATTTGACTAATGTTTTCCATCGTTGGCCGTCCTATTTTGGTAATACGTTCAAAATAATCCTATATTAGTAAAAAGGTTTGTAAAAATCTCACTTTAGTTAATAAACCCTATAAAAAGACCAAAATAAAATTTTTTAAACTTAAAACCAAATTAAAACTTAAAATATAAATAAAGAATCAAATTCTAGTTTAACCTTCAAATATTTCATATAACGAACAGCGTGAAGAATGAGAGCAAAATTGAAATTCCAGCACTGTCACATGACATTGGTCCATGTGTGTCTGAGACTTGTCAAATTAATGCTGTGAGTGCCGTTTTCTGCATTTTCACTCAAAGTAAAATATTTCAATCTTTTACTACTTACTATCAAATCGGTCGGGTCGGTTATTGGTGGAAATAATTTTTCGAAACAGATTCCGGCCCGTAATAATCTATCGGGGAATTATTTTTACACACATTTTCCCCGATTAACTGTCGCGAATCTGACCAATAATCAAAAAAAAATTTCGGTTATTTTCGGATTTGGGTTGGGCCTCGATTTTCTGGCCGAGCCCAATGCATACCTTGATTCAAATAATTTTTAATTTTAGAAGTCTTCTATTCCTAATTTATTCTTATCTAATAAAATAAAATATTTATTATTAATAACTAGAATTTTAGCTTATAAATTACACATGATAAATAATTGTTTTTATATAATTAGAATTTATAATAAATAAATATTTTTTGGGATACAGGCTACGAATATCCTTTTCGAGAGACAATTTTGGTAGAGCCAAGTAGTACTGCTATGTTCAGCAAAGCTCTTCCTCTGAATATACTTAGAATTTAAATTCGAGACTATGGTTAAGTTAGAGCAATACTGTGCCAATTGATCCACAACTTCGATGGTAATAATAAATACTTTTAATATATAAATTATGTCTTAGATTTAAAATAAATAATTAAATTAAATTGTGATATAAGGTTATTTTTAACTTAATTTTTTTATATGATTTAATATTGATTGATAACTTACCTCTATTAATCTCAAAATTACTTACAACATTCATGTAATTATTTATATTAAGTAACCATTAACTTAGTCATCAATATATGAAATTATCGTGATTTTGCATAAAATATATAAAGAAGGAAGAAAAAATAATCTAAACAAACATTCAAATTATGCTTTAATTTTCACTTTAAGATTTTAGAGTAAACTACCATTTTGATCCCTGAAATTATAGAGCTCTATCATATATAATAGTCCCTGAAAATAGAAAAAAAAACAAATAAATCTCTAAAATTAAATTCCGTTAGTCAAGTTAACTCTTGTCGTTAATCTTAAACTAACTATGTTAATAACATGTTGATGTGTCTGTTATCTGTCTTGTTGGCAGCTCATGCATAGCTGCCTAGTCAACTTAAGGGACACGTGGCTGTCCAACTAACTTAAGGGACTAAAATGAGAAAATTGAAGACTAAAATGATATTATTTTTGTCACTGGTTGATTGATTAAATTGGGTCACTTTTATAAACTATTTATTGATTTGGGAATCTTTTAAAAACATATTACTAAAGTGGAATGGTCAACCCTAGTCAAGCTAGCTTTTTTAGTGTCTCGTCAGCTTTTTTTTATTTTTTTAACTTCGAAAATGCTAAGTGACTGTCACGTGGGATACCTCAGTGATAATAACATTTTCTGAAAACGGTACTACCATTGGAGTATCCCACGTGACAACCACTTGACTTACAGTTGACATTATTGGTGACACGTGTGGAATATGCTAATATCACTAGCGTTTTATTATTTTTTTTTTTTTAAATGGTAAAAATGTTAGTACTATTAACGTTTTTAATTTTTAATTTTTTTAAAACGGAAAAAAATATGACACATGTAGAATTGTTAGTATTACTAACATTCTCACTTTTTATTTTATTTTTTTAAATGGTAAAAACGCTAGTAGTTTTCGGTCTCTCGTAACTCTGCTTCAGTCTCATTCCTACTCCTCCGGTTCGCTGCTCTGTTGCAAGTTGCAAATTGCAACCATTTACTGTAATGGGGCACTTGCAGAGACATCTCGTACGACAAAAATAAGAACTGAGTTGTCCATGTGTTGTGTTATATATTAGTAGAAAATTATCTTTTTTATTTTTGTACCGTTTTATAAAAAAATAATAAGTGAAACGTTAGTGCTATTAACGTTTTCAGCTTGTTTATTTTTTCAAAATATAAAAAGGTAAAAATGCTAATAGTACTAACATATTTTATACGTATCACTTTTTTTTTAAAATAAAAATTAAAAACACTAGTAGTACCATTTTAAAAAAAAGTAAAAAAGTAAAACACTAGTAGAACTAGCATATTTCACATGTGTCACCAACACTGTTAACTGTGCACCAAGTGGTTGTTACATGAAAACGCTATTGCCATTGGGATATTTCACGTGATAGCTACTTGGCATTTTCGAAATTAGATTAAAAAAATAATAAGAATGCTGACGTGGCATTGAAAATGCTAGTTTGACTAGTGTTTTCTAGTAACCACTCTACTTTAGTAATATATTTCAAAAGAACTCCAAATAGATAAATAATTTATAAAAGTGACTCAATTTAATCAAGGACAAAATTTAGATACAATTCTATATATGCTTTTGGTGTTGTTTTCCAATCAAAATTAGAGTTTCATTTCGATAATTTGTGTAATAAAAAATTCTATTAAATGTCAACGTAGATTACCGAGATGAAATTCTAATTTTAATTGAAAAATAATACTAACAGCATATATGAAATTGCATCTAAGTTTTATCCTTTAGTCAATTAACCCTTTGTCACTCCGTCCACATGCTCCGGCAAGAACACCCTCCTGTCACAAGAAGGTTGAAATCGTTGTGTGGTAACTCCACAGTACCAATCCACACTTGGCTCCTGTAATCAACGCTTACCCACCTCCTACCCCTGACAATTTCCCCACCCCATTCCTTACCCTAAGGCAGTCGGTAAGCCACTTAATTGCTACAAGAGTACCATCATTTAAGACATCTTTAAACACTCTACCAAACCTTCCGTCTCCAAGTAGGCTAACTAGTTCAAATTGTTTGTAGCTTCTTGAAGCTCTTCATAATCAAAAAATCATGTACACAAGCTTGCTGTAGAGAGAAGTGAGAAAAATCACGTGTAACTACTAATTAATAATGCTTGACAAGGTGGTATCTACCTTTCCACAGTATTTGAAGCAACTAAAGAAAGTGACAGCAAAGACTTTCTTATGCTCTTGCTCTCTACGTGATTTAGTGACAAAAACCTGCATAGGTTTCTTCATTTCTACTTTCTTGCCTCTCACCAGTTTTCGTTGCCACTGCACACCCAAGGTTAACCACCCATTATCCTCCTCTCCCAATGACCCACCCTTTGCTCTTGCCCATTAAAGTCACACAAACCTGTAAAATCACTTGGCTTTTGCCATTACTTTGGTGGTACACACACACACACAAATATAAAACCCTGAGAACAAATGAGTAGTTGGACCTTTGCTTAACAATGACAATGATCATTTTTAATTAATACCCGAGCTCTGATTATCTCATGGTTATTTGTATGCCTAAGTAATTAAAAATTGTGACTGGCAGCTACCTGTTTACAAAGTAAGTCAATCTCCAACACAATAACCTAACTTGCCTGAAGCTCGAGATACTTCCAGCAATGCATACTTGGCCAATATCCTGGATGCTATTTAGGAGGCTTAAGTCAAAAGATCTAAGGATTTCAGTTCAATAAGTCAATCTCCAAGCAAAATACGAGTAACAAAATAAGCAGAAGTTTCTGAGGAAGGCTAGTTGAAGGCATATTGGTTCCAAGATAGATCCACTATGATGTATAACAGATATAGTGGCTGAGAATTCGCATCCTCATCAACCACGTTGTTGGTTCAATAACTCCTCTAATACGCGTGTTGGGTTTAAATTTCATGTTTAACTTCTGTGGCTGTCATATACAAGCTGAAATTTTGTAGCAAGCACGTGTGGACCAGAGGAATATTTTGTTGTTTCAAGCTCTTCTTCTCATTGACAAAAAAAAAGTCCCTCCCTTAAAAGATAGAATTTTGGTGAACAATCATTTTCCTTTTCTTTTCTATTGCTTATTTAATTTTTGAGTGAAACTTTCGGCTAATGATGCCGGTAACGACAATAATGTATATAGCAGTGTCATTGCAAGTGAAGGTAGTAGGGGAAGAAGGGAGTGTCTTGTTGGGTGGGATGAAGAAGATTGTGCTAGAAAGGGAACGAGGAGAGGGAGAGGTTCAACTGGCTTTTACTATTGAATGTCATTTTAGTCCTCCAAATTATTACTTTGGTCCTTGAGTTGACTTGGCTGTGAGTACACATGGATGCTAGCAAGATAGATAATGTGACACATCAACACGTTATTAACAGAGTTAGTCTAAAATTAACGGTAAAGACTAATTTTATTAATGGAATTAAATTTTAGGAACTTATTTGTTATTTATCTAACTTTAGGAACTACTATGACATTTTACAATTTTAGTGACTAAAATGGTAGTTTATTCAAGATTTTATTTTCCAATGCTTTATTACCTTAATTTTTTATTATTACCTTAATACTTCATTATTAATGTTTAATTCTATGACTTATGTACCAAAAAAAAATTATATAACCTTGTATTCTCCTAGCACTTGGCACTAGGGGTGTTCATGACCCACCATGTTCCACCAAACTAACCGGCTCAAAGAGACTTTTGATGAGTTTGAGTTTAAGAAATTAGATTCAGTGCATTACAAGAATGAGTTCGAGTTAAATTCAGGTTGTCCCAACCCCTCTAATGTTATATATTATTTTAAAAAGTATATTTTTAAACAATTATGTATTAATAATACAACTTCTTGAGTTAATAAATAACGTTTTGTTTAACATGATATTATATTTATATTGATAACATTAATTTTAAAATATATATTGTAAAATATACCTTAATTGTAATTGTATATTTTTTTAATTCTACAATTTAACCATATATAATGTTAAGACTAATATATTGTGCCAACAAGTCAGGTTGATCCAGTCTTGTCCCAAATGTTGTTGGGTATTGATAAGGTCGGGTTCAAGTTCACAAAATTGACCTATCAAAATTTTGGGCCAAGTAGGGATATCAATAAACTCGTCCCAGCCCGTCTCACTAACACCCCTACTTGCCACAATTACTAACTATATTTTAACAACGTAAAATAAATTATCACTTATTGGTATTTATTTCTTTCATTCATAAACATTTAATCTGATTTGAAATATACTTGATGCTTTTTCAAATATTCCATCAACATGCAATAAAATGCAACATTATCATGAAGTAAGTTCGCCCTTCTAGTAATGTAGGAATCTCAACGGAAACTCGATCATATCACGCAAACAATAATAGAAATTGTGACTTGTGGTGTGTCTCTTTCGCTTCACAACAGAAACTCAATGCCCATGTGGCCTTACTCCAAAAAAGAGGCCAGTCCATCTTCGACCTAGGAAATCAAAAGACAAAGATGTGGGTGTGGCCTTACTGCAAAAAGGAGGTTAGTCCAATTAAGACTTAGGCAATCAGAAGATAAAGTGCTAGGTGTGACCTCACTCAAAAAAGAAGGTCAGTCTAGCTAAGACCTATGCAATCAGAAGACAAAGATAGAACAACATGATTCCAACGACCTAGGGAACCAAGAATAACATAATTACATATTGCACCACAAGGAGGACCTCGACCAAGCTACTTTATGACCAGGGCACTACTCGAGGTTAACACTTGAATTATTTCTAGTACCATCATCACATTGTGACAGATCATAATTTGACTCTATTTGAACAAAAGTATACAAATATTTTCAAACCAACTTGTAATATAGGAATTAGGATCCTACAAAGACATCTTGCTTCCTTAACCCTCCAAGGTAATTGACGAACCAGCACTGGGAAGTTCGACCACAACCCTTTCACCTTTGTCTTGGGACTAGAGGGGTTGTGAGCTCTCCTAGGTAACTGTTGAGTCCATTATTCGACTCCATGAGCTCGATTCAAAGGATTCAACTATGAAAGGTTAGAGGCAGCCCCTCTAACATCTAACTTATAACTTGACAAGGTCAACATTATTATCTACAATCCTTTATCCTTTAGCTCGAGACTGGAGAAGTTGTGCCATTTAGGATTCCAAGCCGAGTCCTTAGTATCACAATTATCATGAACTAAACTTACAAGCATTTAATCATGCCACAAGCTAAGAACTTATTGGCCACACATCAGGCCTAAATTTTTACCATATAAATGCCTCAATGAAAGAAAGTATAAACAAATAAATGAATTAAATACACACACACACACACACACACACAAATAAAAATTAAATTTAATCCAAAAAAGTCTTAACTTTTTATTCTATTATTTTTGACATAAAATTATCACGTTCTATGGTATCAAAAAAATTATTTGATTTTTAAAATATTAAAACAAAAATAAAAGAACACCACCAACCATTTCCTCATTTGAAGTCTCTTGGAGTGAAAAATGATTTTGGTAGGGTTCACTAATTATAATTGCATTTCTCATTTTTATTTTTATTTTACACATTCAAATAAGGGGAATATTTTATTTCTTAATTTTTCATTTCTGTCTTTATAATTCCATCCCCTATATCATGACATCCAAACAAGCTGTTTGTGTATCAATGGGACACTGCCACCCGTTCGTAAATTTCTCAAGCACGTAAATATTTCTTATTCTTACTATATACTAACTAGGTCTACATGGATACTATTCCTTGTCGAATAAGCATAATTTTTATATTTGAAACAAAAAAGACGTCAAACAATTTAAGGCAATAAAACTATCTGTTGTTCTATAAAAAAGTGTAAAATATCACTGGATCACTCACATTTTGTAACACCCGACAATTGTGGGCTGAAAGTGCAGTGAAGCCAGCCTCACGCTGTGCCCTACAGTTTAGGAGCCAAGAAACCCCAGCCTTCGCCCAAGTCCCATGACTCAACTCTTAACTTGGTGCAGGCAGTCCAGCATTGTGCATCCACTGGCTCAACCAAGCATAGCCCGAGCCATGTTCCATCCCCTTGATGCCCCCACTTGGGTTATAAGCTAGCGTTAAGTTTTTTTTATCAGCAAAAGAAAGGTATATTAATGGAGGTACAAGGGGTACCCCAAACCATCTACACAAAAAGTGTCACTATCCTTCTATCCTACCTGTGTAGTGACCAAGTTTGGGTACACCAACCCTTTACAAAAGAAAGCTAGCTTTAAGTGTGTTGTCTAAGGTGGAACATAAAGGGTGTTCTTCTAATGGTTTACTTGAATCTACTCGGACAACTAGTAAGAAAGACGTGAAACTAAAATTCCAAAGTACGTTTAACTTGGTCCTAGCTCAAGATACACATATCATCGATGAGATAGAAATATATGTATATAATAATCTCAAATTCAATCACAACCTTGCTTATTTCACAAACAAATTATACAGTGTGGACACTGCCACCCTCTACAACTAACAATTAATGATGAGCTAGCTTTTGGTTTTTCAGGCTTGGTGAATCTTCCAATAATCGTTGATTTGGGGACAAATATTTCCAACCTTCACCAACTAGATGTAGCCAAGGTTTGTACGTGAGTTACTGAAGTTTGGACAAACGATAATATCTAGACCAGAAGAAGTAGTCAAGTAAACCATCGAAGAGGCTAAATTGAAGCACAAGAAAGAGAAGTATTGGGAAAACCCCCATTGAAGCCACTACATAGGCTACCCATTTGGACGTGTGTTCAAATGTCAAAAAGGAGGCTGCAGCAAAAGCTATAACCATAGTGGCAATGGAGATGAAAAGCAAGGTAAGGCCAAGAATCAAGCTCGGATGTAGTGATATGATAAATTCGCTTTCTGTGAACCTTGATGAAGTGAAAATTGACAAGAAGGAGATTATAGATGCAGAAGAAGTGAATAATGCGATTGCATTTGTCAAGACGAAGACAATAAACCACGCATTGGTCTTGTCACCTGGAACAGTAAGAGCGGCCGCAAATGCTACGGTGGCGATAAGTGTTGCCACAAGCATGCCAGACTCGGCTATTCCTTTGGCTGCATCTTTAACTTCTTTAGATAACTTCTTGTGGTTATCATAAAATATGTCCTTTGGTGTCTTGCCCTTGTTGTTTCTCATAGTCCTTAATTCCGGAGGAACTCTCTTCTCCACTTCCTAATTATTAATCAAGAGCTTATGTCAATGATGGCATCCAAATATATGCACATTGGTTGGGATCAATTAATGTCAATGCATAACTTAATTACATACTACAAGGATGGTAATTTCTTTTTCTAATTAAAATGTATCACTCTTAAATTCTTAAATTAGTCTTGAAGACTAATGTTAAGAAAACGGTAAAATTTATGTAATTTTTAAACTACTTTATACATAATCAATATTGTATCCCGCACACACTGACAATAAGAATAAGAAATTCACCTTGAACCATACTAGCTCTCTTTGCATTTGAATGTTTGGTCTCAAATTGGACGATGCTTCATCTTGCTGATGCGCAGCCAAGTGTAGAACGTTGTTACGATCATTGTCCACGTAACCGTTAGACACGTAAATGTATTGAACATAAAAAATTAAGGATGACATCACAATCTTTCAAAGACCCACCGGTCACAATTTAATTACTCCAAATGATTAATTAAATTTGTTATCAAATTATGGTTAATCAAACCAAAAGTCGTTGGAATTGTAAATATGTATATATATAGTTGATTAAAAAAATGGATAATCATGCATGTTGTTTAGTCTTACTCTTACCAAACATGCTACTGCTAATGGACATGAAAAACAGTAGGTCAACATCCTTGGAAGCCATTATGTCAAGCAGATTCTTAGACGACAGATCTTGCACGATTTTGTGGTGGCCAGTTAAGGCAGCCAAGTGAACAGGAAGCATCCCATCATGTCCAGGGATCACGGGAAGATTTTCGTTTTTTCAATCATAAATTGAAAAAAACCACCGTTCCCTGAAATTGCAGCCATGCAAAAAGCCGTGTTTCCATCTGAGTTTGGTATTTTCAGGTCTTCTGGGCTCATAAGGTTGACCAACCGTTCCACAAAACTAATGCTGTTTGCGCTCACTGCTACATGAAGAGCTGTGTCTCCACTAGCGGTCAATGGAATGCGTAGCATATCAGGAAATTTATCAAAAATGGTGGATTGTGCTTGCTGCCACATGTCGTTGAGTGCATATACGTACAGCTCTCTTTTTAAAGTACCTGCAATCCTTACAAACTTCATGTATCATGACTATTATTTGCAAATAAACTTTTTCTTGTTTATCGTAAATGTGTAGAAATTCTTTATATAAAGTGTTTTAAGTTGATCAATTCTATAAAAATCTAAAACTCACGAACTTGGAAATTCTGTATCAATTTTGAATTCCTATTAAATTTCAGGTCCTTCTGTTTTCGGATAAGATACCCTTGTTGAAATCTAGCTGAGAAATTGATTAATTGTGGAGTTGAAGGGATCAAATCATCAAACCATTCACCTTTATTTAAGTTCGAAAATTGCACTTCAATTTGCTTTTCTGTTGAAATAAATTCTGAGAGAAGTAAATTATTATTATTATTATTTGCATTTCTGTTGACAAAAATTGATTCTCAACATGGGACCTATAAAATATATATGTACTTATACCTTAAAAGTGATTCTACTTTTATGATTTGAATAACATTAATTCCTCTAAACTCACTTTTAAAATATTATTCCTATAAAAATCAATTTTTTTAACCTCAAGTTGTTTCAACTTCAATTTATTTTTTCAAAATCTAAGATAAATAAACTTTTAAGTGGCTTAAGTGCATACCTTGTCAAATGCAATAGCTTCAAGTATATAACTTACTCAGATCTTCTGGAGTCATTTCATTCAACCATCTATTTTCATCTTGCGGTGAGGCAGCAGCTGTAGTAGCAACTGGAGTTTGCTCACGGCTTACATTTGATGATATTATAATTTGAATGTTGGTGTCATCTAAAATGTGACAGAGGGATCATCTCCATTGTCTAAGAAAAATCCTCTGGATAATGGAAGCGAATTCGACCTCCAAAATTCCCTGTTCGGTTTTGTTTCTTTCTTTCCTGGCCGGCGAAGCTTGAACATATTCTGGTGGTTAAACGACACGCTTAATTAGTTTTTCTTTTAATTTGTAAGTACGATACATATACGCTTTAATTAATTATTTCGATTCTGAATTTATGTGGATTATAGTAATGTTCAACACCTCAAACTTACAGTTTTAAGTTTTCAAAAACCTAAATTTCAAAAAAAAAAAAAAAGGGTAGTTGAATGATTTCTGAATTGATAACCTTAATGTTAAATTTATTTTGAAGTGGATAAAATATGTTCATTAAATTGATAATATAATCCTTAAAATTAACTGCAAATTTGACACACCAATAAAGGGATCGTCATGTTGCAACTTGCAAGCAACAGCACTTTGACAATACTCAGTCTGGCCCTCTTATTCTAATAACGAGAAGACCAGGCTCAAAACATATATGTAAGTTAGAGTTTTTAGACTGAGGTAGTAATTATTATAAAAATTAACAATCTTATCATATATGTCAATTTATGATTAAATAATAATATAACAAATTGCTACACTCAATGTATTCTAATTAAAATTCTCATGTACTCAAAACTAAAGCACACTATCACAAACTAAAGGTAGCATATAGAATGGAATCAGTTAAATACTGGAACCTCAAAAATAAAATAAAATAAAAAGTGTTAAATTCAAAGTCATGACATGAGGCATTATAGTTTGAGAGAATAGGTTAGGCAAAGTAAAATAGTTTTACATTATTATTCAATCACAAACTATCATTTATGGTAAATTTGTTGAGTTTTATAATAATTATCTTGAAAGTTATACTAATAGTGATTTGTGATTAGTTGACAGTGTAAAAGTTTTTCATGACCATTAAACTCTTAAAGTTTACGTCGTAAATTTAAGGGGTGAATATGGTGATCCTTCTAGCAATATATGCCTTAATTCTGATTTGATGCAAAGTTGCCAGTTATTGGATATGTAGAGACAACCTCAAGCCCTGCAAGTTCCTACTCTTATAATTGTTGATTAAAACTTTCTGCTCTGGTGGTGGTTATATATTTTATCAAATTTTCCTAACTATAGTCTTTTTATAGTTGCATGTGCAACTTGCGGGCAATTAAATATGTAACAACTTGTCAACTACTAATTCAAAGCAAGACTAGAAGCATTTTATTATCAGAAAATTATTGTACGAATTTTATTAAACCCTCTCCAACAACCATGGAACATATATTATTCTGAGAGCAGCAACTCAGCATTGAAGCACTGAACACATCATCAGTTGTATCATCCCGAAGGTCATGACTGGAACTAAAAATTTAATGTTGAGGAGTTGATATGTTTAAAATTGATAAAAAAAAAAAAAAAAGACATAGAAAAAGCAAGGGAGAAAGCCTGAAAAATATTAAAAAATCCTTTCAAAAACAAGATTCGAGAAAACCGTGTTGGTGGTCTTTATTTGCAGTTTGCAGTATAGAAGTGTGAATTCAACATCAAAGTGCCTTGTGGCTTAGGAAAACTTACATATATACATAGGAAGATAAAACAAGGTCACAGAGGGGAGAAGAGGAGCAAGTGTAGTTCAGTAAAATACCTGGATAAGTGTTAGACCGACACCGAAAAGAGAGAAGCACTGCCAGCGGTACTAGTAGCAACAGTACTCACTTCCTTGAATTCCTGCACCTCTATGGAGTTCAACCATTCCCTAACCCACACCTTCGTTTCATACACCTTTTTCGTCCCACCATCTTTTGCTTCCAAAGTGATGTAGTATATGATGCCTTCAACCACCTGCTACTTTGCACTAATCACCTTCACAAACTCCAGAGCTGCATTTTGCGTTACCATCTCCAGTTAAATCTTGAGAAATAAAATAAAAAAGAAAAAATGCAATTAAAATATTTAATTAAGATTTTATTTTTAATGATTTTTTTTTATTTTTGATATCAATAATAAAAGACAGTTTAAAAAAAAGTTATTTTCTAAATGAATAATTAAAATTAAATGATATAAATCAATTTTCATAATTAACATTAATTTTATTTTTTTATATTCAAGACCCAAATGAGTGTCATAAAACATAAGATCTGAAGTTGTAAAGTTGACTTAAATAAAGAATAAAAAATAATAGGAAAAAAAGAAAGAAAGAAAACCTGTTTTTTGTTGTGTTCGTCAACCGCAGAGCGAGCAAGATTCTCGATGTCAACGCTGTTGGCAGCTCCAGGCACATCAGTAATGGCACCTGCTGTTGGCTGCGCTGTTGCCATTTCTTTAATCTCTATCTTCTGTGCATGACTCTCTCACTCTTCTATGACCTTTGAAGGGAAAAATATCAACGTGCATTTCATCTTGAGATAAATTTGAATGGTAAAGAAAAATAAGAGATAAAAAAAAAAAAGAGAAAATGAATATATTTATTAGAACAATCATTTTTATACTATTGTAGGAGGACCGGTTTGATTTTTTAATAACTAATGTCGTCTGTGCAACCGATCCTCTGCGTGCCTGATGTTTTTTTTTTTTTTAAATTATTGCATACGTGTGACCACTGACCAATCGGAAATTCTCCGTTTTGTCATGCATGATCAACGGCGATTTCATTAAATTACTGTAGGAGAATAAGCAGGAGATAATTAACTTCAACCTTTTATCTTTTTCTTTGGGCATTTGTGGACACAACTCACCCAAGATTTAGCACGTCACGTGTTTGGATCTGAAATATGTTTGAAAGTGAAAGCTACAAAACAGGTTCAATCCCGACGCAAAGAAATCACATTGCTGATTCGTGACCATACTCGTTATTATGTACATATATGGGATTTTACATTACTTGTTTTTAGCTGAAGTACATTAACAAGTTAAATCATTGGTATATTTTAAGATAATTTTACTTATAAATTGTTAATATACTCTAACTAAGAAAGTAAGTGAATGCATATTAGCAAACCCCACAAATATTTGCTAATATATACTTATTTATTTTTTAGTTAGAATACGTTAGTAAGCTATATTGTAGGTGCATTTTAAAATAATTTTTAATTATAACTTTTTAATGTATTCTTATTAAAAATCAAATGAGTATACATCAACAAATTTCATAATATATACACACACACACACACATAGGGAGAGAGAGAGAGAGAGTTACTACAAACGTAACTTTAAAAGAGTAACTTCTCATCATCACCTTTCGTTTTCTTTTATTCTATTGATTTTAATGAATAACTTACCTTTAACCGTTAGATTAAAAGAAAATAAACGATGAAAATAGAAAATAACTATTTTAGAGTAACTTGATCCTTCATATATATATATATATATATATATATATATATATATATAGACACACACAAACACACACACTAATTTATCTCATAATGTCTATTCCTATTATTATTTTAGTAATTTTTAGGTTAAATTAATCAAGTGGTCTATGAACTATTTGAAAATTTTTAAGTAGGTCTCCAAATGAAAAAAATTTGTAATTGAATCCTTAATCTTGTAAAATTTTTGTAATTAAGTCTCAAAGGTCTTTAAAATCACTATAAATTATCATTTTCTAACGATTTTAAGCCGTCATAAACTAATATCAAGGACCCAATTACAAAAACTTTACAAGATCAATGACTCAATTACAAATTCTTTTAATTTAAGGACCTAATTAAAATTTTCAAATAATTCAGGGACCTATCAATTAATTTAACCTAATTTTTATTTATTTTAAATTTAACTATATATTTTAAAAAAAATCTTTATCAAGTGAGTGAAGAATAGCACTTTTTGGTATAGGAGTGAAGAATAACTTGGTAAATTAAAATTATTTTAATATATTTTTCATTAAAAATATTTTTGAAATCTTTTAAAGAATATTTTTTAACAGTGTTATATATTAAACTAAATGGACTAAACTATATATTTTAACATAAGAGGAGAAGAGAATTGTAATATTTGCATCTCTTAGGAGAGGAGAATATAATTTATTATATATTTTAAGAGGAGTGCTAACAACACACTCTCTATTGAAAATTACAAATCATGAGAGTGAGTCATTAAATAAGATGTGAGACCCACAAATTTTTGTAATTTTTAAGAAATTACAACCAATAAGAGAGGGTGTATTCAAAAAAGCTTGTTAGAGAGTATGTTGCTAGCATTTCTTATATTTTAAATAAGGAAAAGGTAGTGTAATTTACTTTAACGATGTTAAGTTAAATAGACTAAACTGTATATTTCAACATAAGAGAAAAGGAGAGTGTAATATTCACATCTCTCAAGGGAGGAGAGTGTAATTTACTCTATCTCTAATGATAAGATAATTAACTTAATTATCTCATATAACAAGGCTAAGAATACACAATTAATATATATCTTGGACCAGCCAATACAAAGTTTGTTATCTATATCTCTCACTTTTATACTCAAACCAACATTGACTTGAGTGTCAGAATTCTTTGAAGTGACATCTTACTGTTGATGACATCAAGAGACTCTCATTAAAGGACCATCGCATGCACACAAGATTGTGAGGTATGTGCCCACTAGAATTGATTTTGTGAAATGTGAATTGATTTTCGTCCTCTGGTAATGATATTTGATTCTTACTGTTTAAAAGTTTTATCACTCCCAATGACTCGATAATCTTGTTAAGGTCCCATCTATCATCAATTGTACTATCAACAAGGTTATGACTTGAACTAAAAATTTAATGTTAAGGAGTTGATATGTTAAAATTGATTTAAAAAAATAAAAGACCTAGAAGCAAGGGACAAAACCAAAAAAAATTGAAAAAATCATTCAAAATTGTTTTAATATTCAAGATGATTATGTAGGTAGTCTTTATTTGCAATATAGAAGTTTGAATTCAACTTTGCCTTGTGGCTTATGAAAACTAATGTATTGTTGGGAATGTTAATTCTAAATTTCTAATCATTAATTTAAGTGTGTGATTTTGAAATGTAATAAATTGATGAGAGAAAGATTGGACATTATTGGTACGTGTCTAATGATAATTTCTAAGAAAGGTGACTCTTGAAATTATAAGAGGCAATTAATTGATAGCTTATCCAAGAAGTTTTTAGGAATTACTACCACTATAAATAGAGGTTCTTAAGATGAATCACTCAACTTAAAAAGGGGGTCATGTACCCAAGTAGATGATATGCGAGTCTAAGATATGTGAGAGAGTCTCTTGTGATGGGATGAGAGTATTCATCATTCCTTGTAACTTTTGATCGATTAGGAGACTTAGGGTCTGCAAGATGATACATTATTTGGGGAAGGTTTTTCAAGATTGTCCCAAACCTTGTAATTCTATTTAAGATTTGAATATTTGTATCTTTCGCTATTTTTATTTGTATCTTTCGTTATTTCTATTTATTGTGTTGTTTGTGTGTTGAGCTATTCAATTGATGCCCAATGAGAGGTCTATGCTTTCATACGATATGTTACATAATTGTTATCCCATTAGATGATTAAGACAAAAAAATTGACAAAACCAACATGATTAAGGGTAGTTTGCTCTCATTCTAATGATTAGTCAAGTCATTCATCCTCATCTCATGAAGAACGTACTGACTTAGACCAGGTACACAAATTCAATTATAATTCTCTTCATATTGTTATGGAACATGCCATGATCTTGTATGTACTTGATCTGGTTAATTTGGGGTTTTTAGATTTCATCAGAAATGTCACTATCCAGTACTTGTGAAGAAATATTCAGATCAAATAGTTGCGAAGAATTTTCATGGTAGTGAGAGTTGAGACACTAAGGATGAGGTTTGAAAATTTTAATTTTGAGAGAGATGATTGGAAATGTCAATTCCAAATTTCCAACCATTAATTCAAGTGTGTGATTTTGAGACGCAATAAATTGATGAGAGAAAGGTTGTCAATAATGGTATGTGTGTGATGATAATTTCTACGAGATGTAACTCTTGGACTTGAAAGAAGTAATTAATTAGTGCTTATCCAAGAAGTCTTTAGAAGCCATTACCACCGAGTTTAGATCCTCTAAAGTAAATGATGCAATATTTAGTAAAGTAACCAAATTATTGATCAATATAATACTTAAACCATAGACCTTACCACACCAAATCCATTCTTTATACATACTAATATTGCTTTTTATTTCATTTACTTTACTATTTCGTCTAATGACAATCGGAAGAGATATTTATGACCATGTGTTAATAACTTAACTGTCTGCACATAATTAACCCTTTGATGAGGTGGTGTGATGGAATTCCAAAAAATATTTAGGGGGGAAAATTTTCATAAAAAAGTATTTTTCTTGTACTATATTTTAATTAAACCTAAAATAGTATAGCAAGTAAATAAAATAAATTGAGATATTAAAATAAAAAAGTATGAATTAAAAAAATGTGATTTTATAAACTCAATTAATTTATTTAATAGAATATTCAACTCAAGAATACTAATATTTCAAATATATATTCAGATGTTTATAATTAATATTTTTAATTAAGGTATAAATAATCAGGTAAGAAGATTTTATTATTTTTAATTTGCATTACGTCTTTTATAATTTTAAATATAAAAAACAAAAAATTCTAATGTATCATCCATATATTTATTTTCCTATATAAAAAAAATAGAATTTTGATACACAGATATCAAAGTTAACCGTATAATTAAGCTGGAATTTTTATTGAAAGTTTACATTTTAAATTTATATGAAGTTAAAAGAAATTAAAATATGAAAATTTAATCCGGAAAAAAATTGCTCAGAATCCTTTTGAAAGGCACAAGCTTAAAGGATTCGGTATTTTTGTAATCGATGCTAATATTGCTGTATTTTAATCTCAAATGTTGCTGTAAAGTGCTTGTGGGATTTTTATTTTTTATTTTTTTGAATGAAAGATATTTAATATGTGATTTGAAGAGCAGAAATAAGTGTCAAAGTTTATACCGATTTGAGCAGCTCCCAAACCATTGCCTTGCTGCCAACGTAATGTCAAATTTTAGATATTTCTTATGTTACGAAGTACAGACAGTTAAGAAATATATAAAAAATGAGTGCTAGCAACACACTCTTAAATGAAATAGAAGCAATATGAGTACGTATGTATAAAGAAAAGATCTGGTGTAGAAAGGTCTATGGTTTAAGTGCTATACTAACTAATAATTTAGTCTGAAGAGAAGCATGAGGAATACCCTGGATGGTCCTTGTCTGATATGGAAAAAATGACCACTGATCCCATGCAACTAGCTAACTTAGATGGAAGGATTGATGAAATGAGGAGGATTATGACGAAGAAATGTAGATGAACCTGTGTTGGTTTAATCATGACATCTCATATAGGCCAGTCATTAGAAAGTTCTAATGGAGAATTAGAGTAGATCTTTTAGTAGTGTTAGACAGATCCTTAGTGGTTTGGTAGATTAGGAGTGATAGTTCTAATGGATACTCTCCTTGCAACCTATGTTCTAGGCTAAAGTGGAGATATAGACTGTTCCATTTAGAATTAGCCACGGTATTGTAATTTAGAAATTTTAATCTTATGTAGGTATTGCCTATGGTAGGCACTGCATTTAGATTTGGGTGTGCTATGGCTCAATTTTACGGGGATGCCTCCCTTAGGCAATGCCTATTCAAGTTTTTTATTTATTATGATCCTGTTCGCTCAATAATCACACTTGTGCATCTACTTCTCCAAGCTTTGCCAGATCCTTAAACTTCTTAATTTGATTTTGGTTGGGTTGTTAGCTTTGATTGTCAGTGTTTTTGGTTGCGCGTTAGACAACCGCAGACGTGTGTTAACTTGAAGTAAATAATACTTGCTTCAGTTTGATGTGAATTTACTAGAAAACGTGGACGTTGAATGCATATCCAAATTCCAAACATGCACACATTGTGACGTTGTGGATGCAAGTCTGTTACCGTATCACAAAATTTCTCCTCGTGTACTTTGAGAGTGCGTCTGCAGAGCAAACTCCGTGGCCCGATATCATGATTTGCATGCAACCTTTTGAATTTGTTTTGTTATGTTGAACTTTTGTACTGTTTAGATGCGAAATGAAATAAGGAGAAAATAAATAAAAGGGATAAAATAAAAAGAAAATAAAGTGAAAAATATATTATTTGGATGGATAAAAATAGGAACGAAAAGTATAATATTTTTTATTTTGATGAAAGAAAGAGAGAATAGAAATGAATAAATTATAAAAAAATTATACCATAAAAAATATTAAATTTAATTCAAAAAATATGAACTTTTTATTTCATTATTTATATTATAAAATTATTTTTTTATTATAAAAATATTATTTGATTTTTGAAACTGTAAAACAAAAATAAAAGAACACTAACCATTTCTTCCCCGTTTTACATTTCTTGTAGGGAGATGGTAAGAGCCACCAATTATAATTTCATTTGTCTCATCTTTTTAACACATCCAAACAAGAAAAATAATTTATTTCTTTCTTTTTTCTTTTAACTCCATCCTCTTATGTCTGTGACTCTCTATGAGTGTCATTCACATTTGTGACAAATTGTTCAGGAGCTTGGCACACCCGGTCAGTCCCATCACATTGATGCCCTCACTTGGGACTTGTCCCTGCCATGAGGTGGGAGTTATCTAAGGTGGAACACAAAGATGTTGTGATGGTTTACTTGAATTTACTCGGACAACTAGTAAGCAAGACGTGAAATTATAATTCCAAAGTACATTTAACTTGGTCCTAGCTCAAGATACACATATCATTGATGAGATAGAAATATATGTACAATAATCTCAAATTCAATCACAACCTTATTATTTCACAAACAAATTATACAGTGCGGACACTGCCACCCTCTACAACAAACAATTAATGATGAGTTTTTGGTTTTTCAGGCTTGGTAAATCTTCCAATAATTGTTGATTTGGGCACAAATATTTCCAATCTTCACCAACTAGATGTAGCCAAGGTCTGTACGTGAGTTACTGAGGTTTGGACAAACGATAATATCTAGACCAGAAGAAGTAGTCAAGTAAACCATCGAAGAGGCTAAATTGAAGCACAAGAAAGAGAAGTATTGGGAAAACCCCCATTGAAGCCACTACATATGCTACCCATTTGGACGTGTGTTCAAATGTCAAAAAGGAGGCTGCAGCAAAAGCTATAACCATAGTGGCAATGGAGATGAAAAGCAAGGTAAGGCCAAGAATCAAGCTCGGATGTAGTGATATGATAAATTCGCTTTCTGTGAACCTTGATGAAGTGAAAATTGACAAGAAGGAGATTATAGATGCAGAAGAAGTGAATAATGCGATTGCATTTGTCAAGATGAAGACAATAAACCACGCATTGGTCTTGTCACCTGGAACAGTAAGAGCTGCCGCAAATGCTACGGTGGCAATAAGTGTTGCCACAAGCATGCCAGACTCGGCTATTCCTTTGGCTGCATCTTTAACTTCTTTAGATAACTTCTTGTGGTTATCATAAAATATGTCCTTTGGTGTCTTGCCCTTGTTGTTTCTCATAGTCCTTAATTCCAGAGGAACTCTCTTCTCCACTTCCTAATTATTAATCAAGAGCATATGTCAATGATGGCATCCAAATATATGCACATTGGTTGGGATCAATTAATGTCAATGCATAACGTAATTACATACTACAAGGATGGTAATTTCTTTTTCTAATTAAAATGTATCACTCTTAAATTCTTAAAATTAGTCTTAAAGACTAATGTTAAGAAAACGGTAAATTTATGTAATTTTTAAACTACTTTACACATAATCAATATTGTATCCCGCACACACTGACAATAAGAATAAGAAATTCACCTTGAACCATACTAGCTCTCTTTGCATTTGAATGTTTGGTCTCAAACTGGACGATGCTTCATCTTGCAGATGCGCAGCCAAGTGTAGAACGTTGTTGCGATCATTGTCCACTGCTCGTAGTATAAGGTTCGCTGCCCCCATCTTAAGTATAAAGAAGAAAATGCTACTTTGTCGATACAGAACAGTGTAGTGCAGTAGATTCCGTCCATTGTTGTTCTTTATGGTGAGTAGTTCACGATTCATGTAAAGAAGCCATTTCACAGCCTCAACGTTTCCTGATTTTACTGCATCAAACAACACTGCCGAAGGTTGAGTTATCAACTCCAAAATCTTTTTGTATTCCAATTGTCTAACTTGAGACCATAATTTTTTAAGCAATTGCAGACCCACTCCTGATGCAGCTTCTTTATTGTTGTCCTCTTTCATGTCTAGCAACAAGCATAGTTGATTGGTCATATGGAGAATACTAACAAATATGTTTAACGTGAAAAAAAAAAAGAAGATAAAAATTTGATCTTATGCTTTATTACCGTCTTTTCTTTGCTTTTATCTCTATTTAAAAAAAAAAAAAAAAAAAGAGCTCTGTTGTTTCTTATGAAAACAATAACAAAAATGCAAGAGCCAATTAGAGACCAGATGACAATATACGAGTGTATGAAAATATATAATCTAATTGAATAATGTTTTGGGATAGGTCCTAGAAGGCCAAACCCAGATATGTTTGGCCCAATTCATGGGTCTTAAGGCACCCATCGAGCCGAAGTCAATAACGGATTTTGGATGCCAATTATTTGGTCTTTGAGGTCACCTCTCTACACCTCAGATCAATTTTTATGATCAAGTAACGTGAGGATATAAATACATTACATCCCACCTCAAAAGGAACATCATTGTAAATGAATACAATCTTAGTAAGTGATGTTTTGAAGAACACAAAATAATAGAAATTAAATCTGCCTAAATCTCCTACCACAAGTAACTTTTAGCCCCAATTCTCTTAGAATAATATGTAAGATCTCTTGGGTTAATCTTGGATGACTTATTTTGCATAAAAATGGTTTTTAAATGCCTCAAAACTTTATCTAAGTTTTCTAAGATTTATTGCAAACTTTTGACATTATATTCTTTAAAGAAAATATTTGAAAATGAGTTTCTAACCCCTTAACAATCAGTTATTTTGCACTTTAATAAATTATTTTGATCAAATTCTCATTCCTATTTTTTTAAGCATAATTTTGAGGTGATAATAGATTATTGACATTGTAGAATAACAATCCATTATTTTAAGGATCTAATTGATTATTGGCTTAATTTTCAGCTTGAACTACTTTTTTACATTAAGATAATCAATTATTTCATGCACTAATCGATTGTTCACTACTGCAAAAAATCGATTTTAGAGCAGGCTTTCAAAACAATTCACGTTCAACTGATTTAAAATAAGACGCGATGGCACTTTTGCAATTTTAATCGAAAGTTTTTAACTCAGTTGTATTGTAACTGATTTAAAATCTCATTTTTAAATCGGTTCCACCTGAAACCGATTTAAAAAGTTTATTCCCTCCACTTCCTTTATAGAAACGCGAGCCACTACGGTCCTATTGAAGCTCTCTCCATCTCTATCCAAACTCAAGTTCCAAGCTCCCTCCCTCCCCCCCATTTGGCAAACTTTGAGCTCTCTCCCTACCATTTCAACGTTGCCCTCTCCCTCCTTGCAGCTTGTTCGCATCACGCTCTCCCTCCCTGCATCTCGTTCGCGTCGCACTCTCCCTTCCTGCATCTTGTTCGCGTCGCGCTCCCCACCTCCATTGGTTGACATCGTGCTCCACCTCCATTGAAGGGCAAAATCTGCATTCCATAGGGGCTGTTCAAGCTTACTTCACCTCCATTCAACACCAACAAGTTTAGCATTACATAGGTGCAAGCTCCATTTTTGTCGTTTTTGTTCATGCATGTGTTGTCATTATTGCGATTTTGCAATTGGATTTTCTTGCTATGGGAAATTAATTGCTAAAGGTTATGCTTGAATATATATGTTGATGAATAGAAGATAAATTTAGTTGATTTTACATGTATGGATTTATGAATCTTTAAGTAAAAAGCTAGAAGTATTATTTAAGTTAGTCATAACTTATATGAGTATATATTAAGGATTTTAAGTGTTGAGAATTGAATGACATAAGCTATACAATCAATTGAAGTCAATTATTTTGGTTAGTACTTACGTTGATGTTGCTTAGTAATGAGAAAGGATAAAAATTGAAATTAATTTAAGGATATTTAAGGAATTAATTGTCATAAAATGTATTATATTTTGTTTAAAATGTATGATGGCTATAGAGTTGGTGGATTACAAGAATGAAAGAACTAGCCTTAGTGTAGATTGGGAACTTGTTAGGAAATTAAAAGATAATAACATAAGTGAACTTTTATGGGAGAGTACATAGTTAAGATAAAGTGAGCAAAGAGGGAGAATTAGTTTAAGAGTGAATTAGTATAAGAATCTAAAATTGAATAGTTTAAGTACTAAAGTTTAAGAGATTAAGAAGTTTAAATGTAATGATATTGGCCATGAGAGCTGATATAAGAGTTGTTGTGGATTGGATTGTTGATAGGTTAACCTTTGGTATTATGATTGAATACATGTTAACAAGTGTTTGGGAAAGTACCAAACTACAGAGGAAACTCTGTTGAAATTTTTGTATAAATTATATTCATTATGTTTTGTGTTTAATTTTGTTGTTTGTTATTAAATTTATGCATTACGAGCGAACCTTAATTCCCGTTTGAGATTCAATACAATGATTAAAGTATTAATTATTGTATTGAATCTTGAATTGTTTGATTGGACAGTTTGTAAAGATTCATTTTTTATACTTGATTAATACGTAATGGTTAAGTCTCATCTTAAATTTGATTTAATTTTGGTTTAATGCATTTCATGTTGTGTCTCCGAATGCATACTTGATTGTGGTGAACTTGATGTCACCACTTTCATTTTGTGTACTTGGAGAACAATACGAAATGCTGTCGAAATTTTGTCAAATTTAAGACATGAGACTAAACCTGTACGTATTAGTCAAGTTTAAGAAAATGTCTTTCTGGATTGGATAGAGCCACACCTCGTATAAAAAAGTGAGATTTACATGCATTAAATATGGTTTAGTGGATCACAGTACGAAGTTATGGATCGTAGTTGGATTAATTCTAAATGCACAATTGATGAGTATCAGAATGGAGTGGAAGAGTTTATCCAATTTGCGAAAAGAAATCTTCCTGACAGTTGTGGGTTCTTTTATTGTCCTTGTGTTAATTGTTTGAATGAGAAACAACTACAAATTAAGCAAATATAGGAGCATGTTCTTTATGATGGGTTTTGCAAGAGTTATACAACATGGACATGGCATGGTGAATTGTTAGACATGTCGAGTGTATCTCAAACAGAGCAAGTTGATGTACCTATGGATGATAGACCAGAGGACATGATTCATGATATTGGATCGGAATCTTTTCAGCGAGCTCATGTGTACGACACTTTGTGCAGTGATGTAGGATAAGCCTTTATATCTGGGGTGCACTAAATTCACACGATTGTCAATAGTTTTAAGATTGGTAAATATGAAGGCAAAAAATGGGTGGAGTGATAAAAGTTTCACTTAATTACTTGAGTTGTTGAACGAAATGTTTCTAGAAGATAACACGTTGCTGAGACGTAACTATGAGATAAAGAAAGTGTTGTGTCCAATGGGATTGGAATACAAAAAAATACATGTGTGCCTTAATGATTGCATATTGTACAGAGAAGAGTTTGAAGAGTTGCACAAGTGTCTCAGGTGTAGGGTGTCACAATATAAAATGAAGGATGATGATTGTAATAGTGATAAGAGCAAAAAGGAAAGTCCCCCCCTGCAAAGGTGTTATGGTATCTTCCAATAATTCCAAGGTTTAAGTGATTATTTGCTAATGTAGACGACGCGAAGAACCTTATGTGGCATGCAGATGGGAGAAAATGTGATGGACAACTTCACCATCTTGTTGATTCTCCGCAATGGCAGAAAATTGATCATTTGTTTCTAGTCTTTAGGACTGAGGCAAGAAACCTTAGGGTTGGACTTGCTATGGATGGAATGAATCCTTATGGTAACTTATCCAATAAGCACAGTTCATGGCCTGTTCTCCTAGTTATTTACAATCTGTCTCCTTGGTTGTGCATGAAGCGAAAATATGTTATGTTATTTATGATGATTAGGGGCCCAAGATAGCCAAGAAAATGACATAGATGTCTACTTACGTCCCTTGATTGTAGATTTGAGAATGTTGTGGGATGAAGGTGTTAATGTGTATGATGGGTATCGTCATGAAAATTTAATGTTGCGTGCAATGTTATTCTGTACCATCAATGACTTTTCAACATATGAAAACTTGAGCAGGTATAGTGTTAGGGGCATAATGCTTGCCCTGTTTATGAAGAAGACACATGCTACGTACAACTTAAACATGGAAAGAAGACAGTTTACACTAGGCATCGAAAATTTCTCAGGCCTAATCACCTATATCGTAGACTCAAAAAAGCTTTTAATGGATGTCAGAAGGATGGTATTATGCCCCCTGCCTTAACTAGTGAACAGGTTTATCAACAGGTGAAGGACATCAGTATCGAATTTGGAAATGCCCTAAAAGAAAGCCACTAAGAAAAACTTGTGGAAGAAGAGGTCGATTTTCTTTGATCTTCCCTACTACTGCGATCTAGATGTTAGACATTATGTAGATGTGATGCATATTGAGAAAAATGTTTGTGATAGTATAATCGGCACTCTTCTGAACATTAAGGGTAAGATAAAGGATGGTTTGAATGCTCGTCAAGATCCGGTTGAGATAGGTATACACCTCTAGTTAAGTCCGCAATTAATGGGTAAGTGGACATATTTGCCCCCAACATGTCATACCTTGTCAAGAGAAGAAAAACAAGTTTCTGTAAGTATCTACAAGGCGTGAAGGTGCCACAAGGATACTTTTTAAATATCAAGAGCCTTATGTCACTAAAATATCTTAAATTAGTTGGGTTAAAGTCTCATGATTGCCACGTCTTGATGCAACAACTCCTACCAGTGGCTATTCGTGACATATTGCCTAAAAAAGTTAGACATGTCATTATGCGACTATGCTTATTCTTCAATGCCATATGCAGTAAAGTCATTGACCCTATGAAGTTGGATGAGTTGAAAATGAAGCTGCTATTATATTGTGCCAATTGGAGAAGTATTTTCCTCCTTCATCTTTTAACATCATGGTTCACTTAATAGTGCATCTAGTGAGAGAGATTAGAATATGTGTTCCAGTTTATTTAAGGTGGATGTATCCTGTTGAACGATATATGAAGATCTTGAAAGGGTATAGTAAGAATCTATACCGTCCAGAAGCATCTATTGTTGAGAGGTACATTGCTAAAGAAACCATTGAGTTTTGTATAGAATACCTGTCACAAACTGAACCTATAGGGCTTCCTAAATCTTGTCATAAGGGAAGATTTTCTAGTAAGGGTACTCGAGGTGTAAGTGTTAAACCAATGAGTCAGGAGGAAGTTTTGCAAGCACACTTGTATATATTGAATAACACTAATGAAGTTGAACCTTACTTTTCTGCTCACAAAAACATTGTCAAGAAAAAGAACCCTAGAATGCCGGAGAAATGGCAGTTGAATGAGCATAACAAAACATTCTTAAACTGATTTAAAGAACAAGTTTTGAATGATGATAATGCTTCTGACACATTAAAATGGCTAGCACATGGACCTAAATTTGATGTCATCTGTTGGACTAGATACGATATCAACAAGTTTTGTTTCTATACAAAGTCGTTGGATGAGGAGAGTGTCGTGCAAAACAGTGGGGTTATGGTTATGGCTGAGTCCATGCCCTTCTCTAGTTCAAAAGATAAAAATCCTGTTATGGCATTCGTGATTACTATGGACCACATTCACGTAGTGGGCCCACCTCAGGAATTGTCACCAGGGAAGAGATGGAGTGAATCAGACAGGAAATTAGGAATAAGCTTAAAGAGCAGTTGAGACGAGAGATTAGAGAAGACTTGACATTTATGGGTATTTCACAGCAAACACAAATGTCCAGCCAAAACAAGCTCATACTCCTATACGTGTTAGCACGAAGGGAAGTTGTATTGTCGCTGATCATTCTGGCAAAAAGACTGACACTGATATCACTGAGCAGTTTGAGTTATATGTTGATGGAGAGCCTGTTGGTTTAGTGGATGGGAGAGTATATAGTTTGAGGCTTACCATACACCACAAGACCATTGAGGATGATATGGCAAAGGTGGTGGTTGAACAAATTTAGGATGCATATGCTTAAGTCCTTGTACCCACCGAAGAGGTTCAGACTATAGGCTAGGCCCCTAAACAGTTTATTCAGTGGCTAAAACGACTTATAAAGATTACATCAGCCAAGGTATATTCAAATTTCATCTTAAGTTATTTTTTCTCTAATTACAAATTGAAATTACTAGAATGTATTTTATAACATTATTTTATATTTATTTTTTTAGGATGTTCAACCATCAAAGAAAGATGTTCCACCTAAAAAACTGGAACCTCAAGTTGATCCAATGACACGCTTATGGCAAGTGGCATCTAGTATGGGAACGAATGTGGTGCAAATAGATTGGGAACCCACATTCCTTGGTAGACCCAATGATGTTGACCTATGGATCACCCAGAAGGATGTCTTGGAAATATGCACCGACAATGGCAAGCTAAATATCTCAGTTCTATAATTATGGTTGCTATAAGTTTAATTTTTTTGTAAATATCTTAAATAAGCATTTCTTTTATCATAATTAACATTCATTTGAATATTTTAGGTATATGCGTCGCCTCTGTCTCTCAAAGGGTCGAGACAATGTTTATGGATTTATTGACCCATTCCCTATTCAAAAAATAGGGAATAAGGATGAAGATTCTCAGACCTACATTCAAAATTGATGTATAATAGGCAAAAACAGGTGTCACCTAGTACCATACTTACATTGGCAAGAACTTGTATATATTTCTCACCCAAATAATTTTAAATGATATTTGAATGTCGTCACTTATATTCTTTTTCAAATGCAACTCGCATTGGCAATTGCTAATTATTTGTCCTAGGAACAATGTTGTGGCCTTGTTGTGTTCGTTGCACAAGAAGCCCAACAAAGACTTGAAA
The DNA here is from genome assembly GCA_004329165.1 of Spatholobus suberectus. Lineage (NCBI taxonomy): Eukaryota > Viridiplantae > Streptophyta > Magnoliopsida > Fabales > Fabaceae > Spatholobus > Spatholobus suberectus. The sequence continues at coordinate 74,515,871 of CM014734.1, forward strand.
CAACTAGTAGAAAGGTAAGTTTAAATTTATAATATATTTCCTTCAGTCCTTTGTATTATAATTTTGAAACCTATAACATACTTTGCATATCCATTTTTTAATCAGAGTCATGATTGAATATCAAACATTAGCAAGTAAGCACATGTCACTATAAGGAAGCCTAGTTGGTTTTTTTCCTATGTAAGTGATTTACAGCTGCATATTCAATTACATTTTGTAATAGTTTCTACAACTCATTTTAGAAAGAATTCTCATTGGTAGGCTAACAAACAAGGAGGGAGCTATGAGTGTGGATATTATGTAATGAAACATATATTGACCATAGTTTTAGCAAATATTGTGGATTCATGGGACGAGGTAATATAATTTTCATCTAGTTACAATAATAGTTATAATTTTTATAGTTGATTGGGTAATGAATTTATCTTATGTTTATCTCGTAGATATTTGTTGATAGGGAACCATTCTCACAAGAGGACTTGCTGGACATCCACCAATGTTGGGCAACATTCTTCCTTCAAATTAGTAATAGATAGTTTGTTTAGAATGTTTCAAAGCATACTATGAAGCTTTGTTGGTTAAAGTATGTTATAACTGAATGTGATGATGAAATGGCGATTTCTGTGGCATTTGTTTAATGATAACAGGGTTGGCTGCATAATAAAACAATGAAACTATTTTAAAAAAAACATAGCCTTTTAAATTGGTTGTACATTAATCGATTTAAAAAATGGCACTTTTTAAATCGATTGTTGCTTCAACCGATTTAAAAAGTGGCACTTTTTAAATCAGTTACAGCAACAACCGATTTAAAAAGTACCCATTTTTAAATTGGTTATGTTTAGAACCAATTTAAAAACCAGTTTAAAAGTGCCACTTTTTAAATTGGCTCTTACTTCAACCGATTTAATAAGTGTTTTTAAATCGGTTCAAAATGTGGTTTAAAATTGTAATACCTTTTATATCGTCTATATCTAAATCGGTTGTATAATTGATTTAAAAAGCTTTTTTAACCAATTTAAAAAGTGTTTCCTGCACCAGTGGTTGGAAGTTAAATTATTGATTTCATCCTTCAAAATTGGTTTAAAAGTAATATATCCAGTTACCTTATTTAAATTGGGGCAACAAAAATCAAGGGTTAAACTTTGTAAACACACAGAAGAAAAATTGAAAAAATTATTCATCATATTGAGCCATTCTCAATTCATCCTTCTAAGATCATAGATCTTCAATTTGTGCCATTGTATTGCTTGAGTGCTCTTTACTTTCTGTTTTATTATGGTTTGTCGTGAGAGTAAGGTATCCATTTATGATTAAGAGGGTGAGACATCTCTATTAATATGGGTTGTTTAGGATGAGACATTCATAATTGTAAATATTCAAACGTTGTAAAACTATTATTAGTTAGTGAAAGAAAATCTCGAGCTTTGCTTGAGGACTAGACATAGGTCATAAGTGGTAACCAAAATGTAGGTCACAGTGTTAAAGTCCATGCTAGTGCCACAACCTCAATTGTTGGACCCCTTCTACCCTCCAACTAGAGGGGGCAAAATTGGCCTGGCCCTGACCCGATTGGCCAGCCCGATGAGCCAAGTCGAGCTAGGCCATAAAAATTTCAGCCTAAAAAAAAGCATAAGGGGCCTGTCAAGCCCATAAAAAATAGGCCTGAAAGGATACCAAACCTATTTGGCCTGATGGTTTTTTTTGTTTTTTTCTTTGTAAAATGTATAAAGATAAGCCCACCGGACCAAGTAGTGCCAGAAAAACACAACCCATTAGGAATTCGGGCTAGCTTGACCCAGCTTGATTTTCATGTTTGGCCCGCTAAGTTGGGCCGGCTTGCCCGTTTTGTCAGCTCTACCTCCAACCCATTTCTTTCTACAACTACTAGATGGCTTATCTAATGCATCTAATAGATTAAAGACAAACTCTCGTACATTGGACCAACTAAACAATGTTTCCTATTAGCCCAAGAACCAATAATTGGTGTTATATGTGGGAACCAGTAACTGAAGCCCCACCATCTATAGGCGTGTGCATGGTCCATATCTCTTAGTGCAAGATAGGAAAATCGCTTTTAATTAGAGCTGTCAACACATGTTAGGACTGGGTGGGAATTGTTCTACTTTTGGAAGATGATCTTTATCAGATTCTCCACTAATGTGGGAAGAACTATATGTTGCTACTCTACCATAAGAAGAAGCAAAGAAAAAGGAAAAAGACATGGAGTGAATGAGAAAGGAAAAAGAAATAAAAATGGAAAGTCAACACTCTCGCTATTGATATCATAAGAATGAGTGGGATTGAACAAATTGTCTCCTTGGATGCCAAAGGAACATACATTAATTGGGGTAGGAAAACCACACCTCCCTAACATGCGACCACAAGCGAGCAAGGGGACCGTAAATGAACCAAATGATGCCAACCAACAAGCCTTTCTCCAAAAAGTTCGCGATTAAGGAATCAGACATCTGGTGGACAACAACCCACCAAAACAATTGATGGGTCATCCCAAGTTCATCGACTAACGATACTGCTACCAACCCGTGCAAAACACCTCCCTTGGCTTCCTACCTAAAAACTAATACCTCAACCCTATAGTAGGTCAACATACTAGTCTGAGATAGACACATGAGAAGCAAATGGTCTCTATGAGAAGTTTTGCCTTACTCTAAAATAGAAGACCAACATCAACCCTAAAATTTAGCAAGATTAATGCAGAGCAACCAACATCTTCGGAAGGTCCCCATAAGAGGACCAACCAATTTATCGCAATAAGACAAACCCTTTGGGGAACCTCCTAATCAAAAGATAAGTTGGCCCCAAAGCTACAAAAAAGGTCATAAACCCAACCAACTTTGCACGACCAATTCTTTCCCAAAGAGAGAGTTGGCGCCATCTACACACTTGAGAGTACAAGACCCCCAACAAGGAGGGCAAAAGCATTACATAAAGGAGTCTCAATCATTACCTTGGGAATAGGTGGAATTGAGAAAGACATCATGGCAGGAGCCAAAGGAAAGGTGACCTTCCAAGGAGTAAGAGTCTCTTCCCCTTTACCATAACGATTGAGGTAAAAATGTTGAAGTTGGCAAACCTCTGTTGGGAAGCACCCACCTACAACTCAACTTGCTAGCATGAAAAAGTTGTCTAAGAACCTCACCCACATAACTCGACATCAACAACCACCAACCCCAATGCCCACTTCGTTTGCCTTCACCTGTATAGATTCTCTAGCACCACAAAGAGTTCTCCTAACATAAAAAAGACCTTTGAGACATAGCAACTTCAAGCACTCGAGAAGTACTTGAACCACTAAAGGAAATACTTCACCCCAACACTTAAAGCCAACCTTAACATCGATAAAAGGCTAGCTTAAGGCAACTAATAATCCTCAGAAGGATTTCTTAGAAAGGCTTGACAAAATCCTAAGGATAAAGGGTGGTTCTTATCCCCAAGACAAGGCTCAAAAAGTGGATGACTTAACAAATGAACAAAGACCTAGAAATGTTGGTGACCTAAATAACCCTCCTAATTGACAAGACTTTGCATGGTCAATCTACCCTCCCAAAACCCAAGACCTAAAGAACCCCCTAGTCGACAAGGCTCTGAATAGTCGATCTATGGTCTCTTATCAAAAAGAACCACTTCAACTAACATGACTTCACACAAATGATCTAACGGTCCCCACAAAATGTAAAGAAAATTCTTCGACCAAATTAAAATGACAGGCCAAACACTTTAAAGGGCCTAAAAAGCCCCTAAAAAATGGGCCCCATTTTTAAACTTTGTAACAAAACCTAAGCGAATTACTATTTCTAACAAAAAGCAAACATACCAAGAAACTATCCAAGAATTATTATGCATTTCGTCCTTCCGACTCACAAGACTAGTAAAAAAATCACAATTTCACTCCTTCCACACTTGCTCCATAAAAAAAACCTCTGCCTTTCACTTTGCTTCATTTGAATTGTGCATAAGTATTCATCTACGAGTTCAACGTGAACGAATAGGTAAATTACAAGACATGACCAAATTATTGCAAATTGAATAAGCATATAATAAAAAATTAAAAAAAAACGAAGGAAAGGAAGAAACAGAGATATAAGAAAACACAAGTTTGAAGAACTAACACAATTCTTCTGAAGGCTTTCGCACCAGCATATGCAAAGCTGTTAGCTGCTCTTCATCATCTCTTGCAATGGCCAAATCAGCTGGATATTCTTCAGATAATTTCGTTGCCACATCTGTTATTTGGACAAATTAAATTGCGATAGAAGTTTGGTGGATTGTATGCACAAGGCAGGGTAAAAATCCAACTAATTGTAAAACCAAGAGTTTTTATATAAATAAGTCAAACAACATATTAATTAATAATCCAAATTAAAGAAGCGGCCTTTGCTAGGTTCTAAATTACTTGGGGCAAAGGACAAAATAACTTGAAATTTATTATATCTTGATCTGATAGGGTTGCTCTCAAATTTAATGTATATAGAACTTGAATGAATACCTTTAGTCTCTTTTCATTATTCTATATCAATTTCCCATTTACTGATAAGAAAAGCTAGCTACATAACATATAATTGTTAAAAATAACACTAATTATATATATCATTTCACGTTACTTATCGCAAGCTACTATAAAAATTAATTTTAAACATGAAAGTGAAAACTTTAGGACCTGCAGGTTAAAAAAAAAGCATTTTAAATTTTTTTTTTTTATAAATAAACATAAAAATGTCATTTTTTTATTCTATTTCTCTTTTTCAAATATTTGTACAGAAAATAAGAAAAATAACAAGGTATAAAAACAATAATAACAATAAAGTGATATTTTTATAAATATTTACATCAGGCGAATAAGTCAATTTCAAACCTTTAACTTAACTCATGCATTTCCATCTCTAATTTCAAAGATCGTGATTTGGGAGTAAACACGCGTTATTTTTAAATTCCAACATATAAACACCTTACAATTGGCACAATATATACTTGAAAAAGAGATGGGTTGCCGTTAGACACACGCAAAAGTATTGAAGAGAAAAATTAAGGATGACATGACAATCTGTCAAAAGACCTACCGGCCACAATTTTATTATTCCAATTAATTAAAATTGTTATCAAATTATGGTTAATCAAACCAAAAGTCGTTGGAATTGTAAATATGTATATATATAGCTGTTTAAAAAATGGATAATCTTGCATGTTGTTTAGTCTTACTCTTACCAAACATGCTGCTGCTAATGGTCATGAAAAACAGTCGTTCAATATCCTTGGAAGCCATTATGTCAAGCAAAATCTTAGGGGACAGATCTTGCACGATTTTGTGGTGGCCAGTTAAGGCAGCCAAGTAAACAGGAAGCATCCCATCATGTCCAGGGATCACGGGAAGATTTTCGTTTTTCTCAATCATAATTTGAAAAAAATCACCGTTCCCCGAAATTGCAGCCATACAAAAAGCCGTGTTTCCATCTGAGTTCGGTATTTTCAGGTCTTCTGAGCTCATAAGGTTGACCAACCCTTCCACAAAACTAATGCTGTTTGCGCTCACTGCTACATGAAGAGCTGTGTCTCCACTGGCAGTCAATGGAATGCGTAACATATCAGGAAATTTATCAAAAATGGACTGTGCTTGCTGCCACATATCGTTGAGTGCATATACGTACAGCTCTCTTTTTAAAGTACCTGCAATCCTTGCAAACTTCACATTATAACGTGTCCTTTATATAATCATGACTATTAATTATTTGCAAATAAAAACTTAATTTCTCTTGTTTACCATTAATCTCGTGTAGAAATTCTTTATATCAGGGTGTTTTAAGTTGATCAATTCTTTTAAAAGTCTAAAACTTATGAACTTGGAAATTCTGTTTCAATTTTGAACTCCTATTAAATTTTAAGTCCTTCTTTTTTCTGGTAAGATACACTTACTGAAATAATCTAGCTGAGAAATTGGATAATTATGGAGTTGAAGGGATCGAATTTGCACTTCAATTTGCTTTTCTGTTGAAAATAAATTCTGAGAGAAGTAAAAATTTTTTGCATTTCTATTGTTGATTCCCATCATGGGAACTAGAAAATATATCTATACTTATTCTTTAAAAGTGATTATACTTTTATGATATGAATAAAATTAATTCCTCTAAACTCACTTTTAAAATATTATTCCTATACAAATCAATTTTTTTAACCTCAAGTTGTTTCAACTTCAATTTATTTTTTCAAAATCTAAAATAAATAAACTCTCATGCATACCTTGTCAAATGTAATAGTTTCAAGTATATAACTTACTCAGATCTTGTGGAGTCATTTCATTCAACCCTCTATTTTCATCTTGAGGTGAGGCAGCAGGTGAAGTAGCAACTGGAGTTTGCTCATGGCTTAGACTAGGAATGTGATTTGATGATGATATTATAATCTGAATGTTGGTGTCATCTAAAAATGTGACAGAGGGATCATCTCCATTGTCTAAGGAAAATCTTCTGGATAATGGAAGCGAATTGGACCTCCAAAATTCCCTGTTCGGTTTTGCTTCTTTCTTTCCTGGCCGGCGAAGCTTGAACATATTCTGCTGGTAAAATGAAAGGCTTAATTAGTTTTCCTTTTAATTTGTAAGTACGATACATAGAGTTTAATTAATTATTTCCATTCTGAATTTATGCAGATTACAGTAATGTTCAACCTTCAAAAACATTCTAAGATGAACGATTTCTGAATTGATAATTTAATCCTTAATTTTTTTACTTTATTTTTTTTGAAGTGGATAACATTTTAAGGTGAAGGCAGCGATGGAAACTTTTTTTTATGTATACAATGCTACAATACAGGCAACAAGGTTTGAATCTAAAATCTTGTACATACTATCCAATTATCTCTTACTACTAAGCCGATCTTAGTGGATATAGTGATAGAACCTTTAACATGCTGAATGGAATTAGTTAAATACTGCAACCTAAAAAATAAAAAAAAGTGTTAAAAATAAAGTCATGAGATGAGGCCATTAAAGTTTACCTCGTAAATTTAAGTGGCGAATATGGTGATCCTTCTAGCAAGATGCTTTAGTTCTGACTTGATGCAAAGATGCCAGTTATTGGAAATAAGTATAGAGACAACCTCAAACCCTGCAAGTTCCTACTCTTATAATTGTTGATTAAAACTTTCTGCTCTGGTGGTGGTTATATATTTTATCAAATTTTCCTGACTCTGGTCTTTTTATAGTTGCATATGCATCTTGAAGACAATTAAATATGTAACAAGTTGTACTAATCCAAACAAAGACTAGAAGTATTTAATTATCAGAAAACGTACAAGTTTTATTAAACCCTATCCAACAACCATGGAACATATATTATTCGAAGAAGAAACTGAGCAGCAAAGCAGCATTGAAGCAGTAAACACATCATCAGCGGTATTATCCCGAAGGTCACGACTGGAACTAAAATTTTAATGTGGAGGAGTTGATATGTTTAAAATTGATAATTAAAAAAAATGTAGAGAAAGCAATGGAGAAAAACTAAAAAATAATGGAAAATCTCTTCAAAATAAGATTCGAGAAGACCATGTAGGTGTGTTAGTTTTAGAAAAAATATATGTAAAGGTGTTGAATGATATAGAAGTTGATAAAATGATGGTAAGGCTTTATTTGATATTTGGAAGCGCTTAGGCATGCAAGGAAAATTATAAAAATATCTAGATTTTAGAGTTTTCTTTACTTTTCTTTTAACTTTTCTACTTTTTCTGATAGTTACATTTTTATAAGTTTCTAAATTTTTCTAAATACATTGTGAATATTTTACAAGAATATTCTAGAATGTTCTTTACTTTTTCATATACATATATTAGTACTACACTCTTCTAGAAATTTGTAGCAATTTCATCACTCATCCTTGTTAAAAATTTTGGCAACTCCAAGCATTATTCGTAATTACTCAAACTTGACTCTTGGTAATACCTTTGTAAAAATGTTTGCAACTTGATCTTCTGCCTTGCAGTACTCGAGCTGAATTTGCTTAGTTGCCTCTACTTCTCTGATGAAGTGATATTTAATAGTTATGTGTTTTGTTCTTTGATGATGAACTGGATTCTTCGCCATTGCTATAGCTGATTTGTTGTCACAGTAGATTATAGTAGGTCCTTCTTGTTGTTCAACCATTTCTTCAAGTATTCTTCGAAGCCATATTGTTTGGCTTGTAGTTTTAGCAACTACCACGTATTCTACTTCTGCTGTTGATTGCGCAACTGTTGCTTGCTTCTTTGATGCCCAAAAAATCTCGATCCTAGTCAAAAGGCATATCCTGACGTACTCTTCATGTCGTCTATAGATCCTACCCAATCACTGTCGGTATAGCCAATCAACCTTAAGTTGGTCATGGTTTTGTATCATATACCTAACCCCTTCGTGCCTTGTAAGTATCTTAGAATTCTTTTTGTTGCTCTATAGTGAATTTGACTTCGCCTCCACATGAATCTTGATAGAAGACTTACAGCATACATGATGTCTGGTCGTGTGGCTGCAAGATATTGTAAGCTCCCAATCACACTCCTGTAGCATGATGCTTCAGCTTCTGGTGCTCCATCGTCCTTTTTCAGCTTCTCGTTTATAATGAGCGGAGTACTCATAAGCTTGCAACCATGCATCTTGAATTTCTTCAATAATGCTTCAGTGTATTCCTTTTGAGAGATAAATATTCCCTCCTTTTGTTGTCTTACCTCTATGCCAAGGAAGTAATTCATCAAGCCAAGATCTGTCATCTCGAATGTCTTCATCATGTCTTCTTTGAAACCATTCATCATCTTCATATTGTTTCTTGTGTAGATAAGATCGTCTACATAGAGGGAGACAATAAGAGTATCATGCTAACCTTGAGTCTTGGTGTATAGTGTTGGCTCACTCTTGCTCCTCCTGAATCCTTGATCAGTGAAGTACTGATCAATTCTGTTATACCATGCTCGGGAAGCTTGCTTGAGACCATATAATGCTTTTCATAGTCTTAGTACTTTGCCTTCATTGCCTTTGCTAATGAAGCCTTGTGGTTGCTCAACATAAATCTCTTCTTCAAGCACTTCATTTAGAAAGGAAGATTTGACATCCAATTGGTAGATGCTCCAACCTTTTTGTGCTACAAGAGCTATTAAAGCTCTTATTCTATCTAGGCGAGTGACTGGAGCAAATGTTTCATTATAGTCAACTCCAGGTTGCTGTGAGTAGCCTTTAGCAACTAATCTAGCCTTGTGCTTTTGTATGGTACCATCAAGATTGAGCTTTGTTTTGTAGACCCATTTTACTCCAATAATGTTTTTTTTGTGTGGACAATCTACAAGGTCCCAAGTATTATTCTTTTCGATCATTTTAATTTCTTCTTCCATTGCCTTGACCTATACTTCTTGCTTTGATGTTTCTTCATAGCATTCAAGCTCAAGCATAGCCATGTTGCAAGTTTCATATAAAGTTTCATATATATCCACCAAAGATCTTACTCGTCTTGGAGTAAACTCTAGTGAGGAATCTTGTTGTTGTGGAGGTGGAGGAAGCATACTTGGATCCTCCGCTACTTCTTCAACTTCTTCTTGAGGTTGTTGCTCTAGAACGGGAATATTGCTTCTCACAACCTTTTCTTCTTCCTGATTTCAAGCAATATTTTCATCTACCTCAACATCTCAACTGATGGTGAGCTTCTTTGTTTACAAGTTGTAGACTCGGTAGCCTTTTGATTGTGTGCTATATCTCAAGAAGATGCCTCATATTGTCTTTTAGCTTGTGTCTTTTCTCATCAGGAATGTGTATGTAGCAAATAGATCCAAATACTCTTAGATGTTTAGCTGATGGCTTTTCCCACTCCATGCTTCAATAGGAGTCTTATCTTGTACTGCCTTAGATGGACATCTGTTGAGTATGTATACTACAATGAAAACTACTTCTCCAAAAAAAGTGTTTGGCAAACCTTTCTCCTTTAGCATTGATCTAGCCATCTCCATGACTATACGATTCTTCTTTTCAAACACGCCATTTTGTTGCAGAGAATATACGACGGCTCAATGCCTTCATCTTCACAAAACTTATCAAACTCGTGTGAGTTGTACTCTTTGCCACGATCACTTCTAAGTACCTTTATATGTTTCCCACTTTGCTTCTCAACAAGAGCTTTAAACTTCTTGAATATTCCAAAAACTTCTGATTTTTCTTTAATAAAGTATACCCAAGTCATTCTAGAAAAGTCATCGATGAAGAGAATGAAGTATCTGTTGTTGTTGAGTGATGATGTCCTCATCAATCCACAAATATTAGTGTGGATCAACTCCAACACATCTTTAGCCCCCCATGCTTTGTCAGTTGAAAATGATAGTCTCTGTTGCTTTTCGAGAAGACATTATTCACAAGCTTCATTTTTTCTTTCAGGCATGGCATGTCTCTCATCATATTCTTTTGATATAACAGCTTCAAGGTATAGGTGTTGAAGTGGCCAAATCTTCAATGCCATAGCCATGAAACATCAACTTGGGCTTTCATGGCAATGTTGGTAGTATATTTCAAGTTTATCAAAAAACTTCTATTTCTTTTTTACATTTTAACTTGAGCTATCTCCCGCCTTTTGTTATAGTTATCATAGATTGTGCATGTATCTCCTTCAAAGTGTAGAGCATAGCCTTTCTCCATCATTTAGCCAATGCTCAAGAGATTTTCTCTAAGATTGGGAACAAGTAAGACATCTTTGATGAGTCTCATACCTTTCTTTGTCTCTACCATGACAGTGCATTTGCCTTTGGACTCCACCATGGTGACATTTCCCAATTGAACTTTTACTTTGACGGAGTTATCAATTTCTTTGAAGATGCTCCTATCTTTAGTCATATGATTGCTGCAACCGCTATCCAAGTACCAACTTCCACTTGTTTCATCACTAGGATCTCAAGTAGCATAGTAAAAATATTGCTCACTATCATGTTCTTCAATAAAATTTGCATGATGTTTGTTTTTTTTGCAGTAGTTCTTCTCCACGTGACCAAAATTCTTGCAGTACTGACATTGGGCCTTTCCTCGATGCCAACAGTCTTTCTCCAAATGACTTGTCTTCTTACAGATGCCACATGGAGGATATTTATCTTGATTGTTCTTTGAGAAACTTCTAGAATTTCCTTTATTTCTAGAAATTTCTGCATTATTTTTCTTTCCTCTATATTCTTTATTTTGAGACCGTAATTTGAGCTTTCATTGAAGCGTATTTTCAACAAAGTCTTCATCATGCCTACTCAATCTTTGCTCATATATTTCAAGAGAGCTCATTAGTTCTGTCACTAACATGGCAGACAGATCTTTGGTTTGCTCAATTGTAATCACGATCACATCATACTTATAGAGAATAGAAATTAGAATTTTCTCAACAATTCTCTTGTCAAGAATTTTTTTCCATATGCTCTCATTTGACTAACTATTTCTTTTATTTTAGAATAGTAATCTTTTACAATCTCGGACTCCTTCATTTTTATTAATTCAAACTCACGTCTTAGAGTTTGAAGTTTAATGGCACGTACCTTGGCACTTCCTTGAAACTCCTCCTATAGTGTACTCCATACTTCTTTAGCACTTATGGCACCCATTATTCTTAGAAAAATTGTGTCAGCTACTACTTGTTGCAAGATGAATAATGCCCTTGAATCTTTTTGCTTGTTCTCCTTTAACTCCTTCTTTTGAGCTACAGTCAAAGTAGAAATATCCGTGGGAGCAATGAATCCATCTTCTATAATATCCCATAGATCTTAAGAGCAGAAAAATGTTTTCATTTTAATGCTCCAGAAATCATAATTTTTTCCAGTAAAAATAGGGACAGGAATAGATAGTGATTGAATAGTATTGGCCATTAGTTAGGGAAAAATTATGGAATTAGTGGAAAATATAGTAGGATTTTTGGAAGTAGTTGGATAAAATCTCTATGCCCAGTAGATGACCGAACATAGCTCTGGTACTACTGTTAGTTTTAAAAAAAGTATGTGTAAAGGTGTTGAATGATATAGAAGTTGATAGAATGATAGTAAGGCTTTCCTTGATATTTGGAAGTGCTTGTTACAATGCAAAGATCCATTGCCTATTTATAGGCATGCAAGGAAAGTTCTAAAAATATCTAAACTTTATTGTTTTAGAGTTTTCTTCACTTTTCTCGTAGCTTTTCTACTTTTTCCTATAGCTACATTTCTATAAGTTTCTAGATTTTTCTCAATACATTATGAATATTATACAAGAGTATTTTAGAATGTTCTTTACTTTTTCATATACATATATTAGTATTACACTCTTCTAGAAATTTGTAGCAATTTCATCAAGGTGGTATTTTTATTTTTATTTTTTTGAAAAGGTAGGTGGTCTTTGTTTACAGTATAGAAGTTTGAATTCAACTTAAAAGTGCCTTGTAGCCTAGGAAAATTTACATATATACATAGGAAAAGTCAAGAGTGTGTGAACCAAGATATATATAGAGAGAGAGGAAACGTTTCAAATGAGAAACTTTTAAAATGAAAATTTTCAATGATAGTTATTGGATTATAATTAAAACAACTTTGTAGTTGAGATTAAAACCTAATTAATCACCTCTTATAAGATCACCATTGTCACTACCTCTACCACCACCACCATCCCCACCACCATCGCTGTCGCCGCCACCACAGCTAGAGGTGGTGGTAGTGATGGCGGCAACGGCGACGGCGGCAATAGTGGTGGTGACAATGGCGGTAGAGGCAACAGTGGTGGCAGCAACGGTGATGATGGTAGTAGTGATGGTGGCAACAATAGCGATAATGGTAGCAACAGTGACGACAGCGGTGGTGGTGGATGTGAGGGCAGTGACGACATCGTTGGTGGTGGCGGCGGTGGTGGTGGCGACGACGATGATGGTGACAGCAACGACAATGATGATTGTAATAGTAGTGGTAGTGGCAGTGATGGTGAAAGTAGTGACAATGGTGATCTCATAAGAAGTGTTTAATTGAGTTTTAATCTTAGCCATTTATTATTTTTAATTGTAATCCAATGGTTGCTATTAATAGTTCTCATTTTTCATTTTAAGAAGTTTCTCATTTGAAATGCCTCTCATATATATATGTATATATATATATGGGTCAAGATCCGTTGACACCAGGTGTCAAAGTTAGTCAAATTACACATTTAATAACTTTTTGTATAATACAAATTTAACCAATCCAACGGTTGAATTATGTGATATTATCTTCATGATTATGTATATCAAATTTCACATCATTTGGACTTTGCTAGATGTGTCATCTAACATTAAATATTTACATATATTTTAATTTTTTATTGTACGTTAAAATAATCTGATGTGATAAACTACTAAATAATTTTGATGTGTGAAATTTTGTATACTTAATCTAATTAATAAGAACATCAAATTCAACAGTTGGATTGGTTAAATTTGCATTATACAAAAAGTTATTGAAGGTGTAATTTAACTAATTTTTATACCTTGTGTCAACGGATCCTGCCCCTATATATATATATATATATATTAAAAAATAAGATAATACATACTTTAATTTGTTTAACCCTTCATTTATACTTTGTTCCATTATTGGAATTGATATCCAATCATATATTTACTATTGATAGCAAACCACAAATTTACCTCAATATTATATATAGTTATATTAGAAAAACACAAATTGGTGGTCTCAAGTTTGAGTCATGAGTATGTTATTGCGATAAATATTCAAGAGGAAAGTTTTATCGTCCATAATGATCTTATCTAGTTCAAGTAGAATTGTTTTCGGTAGAAAATATCTTTAGTCTCTAAAAAAAAAAAAACACGAATTGAATTAACTTTTTTAGAAAGAAAAATTTTTAGCACTCCCAAAACTCAGCGTTGTTAGACTGATATACAAACAGGTTCTAAATCTAACGAAGGTGGATTAGTGGATATGAACAAGACGAACATTATGTTTGTGTGTTATGTGTACGGAAAATATAATAGAATATGATGACGAAGGAATGAATAGCTATAATTATATGTTAAAACTGAAATATTACATAAGTATTAATAAAAAATTGTTACAGAATATATAGTTATAGACCAATAAAAATGAGACTGGTAAGGAAATATCCTCACAAAAACGTGTCATCCAATATATATCTACATGGATCCCTTTAACTTAGCCTAAAGCCTTATGTCAAGCTAAATGCAGCATGCGGGTGTTAATGGAAGGGCAGGTTCTTGACTGCTTGGGCAAGTCCTCACGAGGGACACGGGCGAGAGCCTTTTTTTTTTTTTTTAAGTTTAGTTATATTCTTATAAAAAAAGAATTTTGCCTCCCTTACACTATTCTAAATAAATATAAAAATATTATTGCCTCCTTTCATACGCTGTTGTGCGTTTTTGCCTTGGCTTGTGTCTTTCTGTTGCTCACTTGCTGAGGTCTTCTTTGTCAACCAGTGGCCATCGTGTTGGTGTGGACAATAGATGTCTCCATTCTTCGTTGGTCACCTTCGTCAGGTGATGTCTCTTTATTTCTATTTATTGGATTATTGCTATTTCACTATTTGCTACCCACTATCCAGCCTTCAAAGTCCAAATGAATGAAAAGAACCTTGATCTCTTTTCCCTTCTTCATACCACAGATCCACTGTCACACGAATCACTATGCGTTTTTGCTTGTCATTTCTACGTAATAATGTAAGGGTTAATGGTATATTTAGTTCTTGAAAAGTTTTTAAATTTTAATTTTAGTCTCCAACTTTTAAAATATTAGTTTTAGTTCTTATAATTTTTAAAATATCTAAACTTTAGTCTTTGTATAAGAAAAAATGTTAACTCTAAAAACTAAAAGTTAAATATTTTCAAAAATATAAAAACAAAAACTATTAATTTTAAAAGTTAAAAACTAAAACTAAAATTGAGAAATTTTTAAAAACACTAAAAACACCGTTAATTACATGTTTGAAAGTTAATTACGTATAGGAAAAAATTAGCACCTTATTACATCCATTAAAAAACGGTTACATCTTAATATTTATTGCGTCCTAGGACACAATTCAAAATTAATTATAAAAAAAATGAGAATTTTTATTTATTCAATTATTTACATTTATTTTATTTTGATATTATTTTTATGTTTTATTTTTGGGGCTTGACAGGATAGTATCTTACTCCTATGTGTCTTCAAGTGTAATGAAAAATCAAGTTTACATAATTATTGTAAATATTGTGTTGGTTTTAGTTTTTATTTTTATTAAATTTTAGAATTTTTGAGTTATCACAACTCATCTGTCCTACAAAAAAAATTGACAGAAATGTCACACCCAAATAAAACAATCCCTTCAAGTACGGGTGAGCAAAAACCTGAGACCTGACCTACATCCGAACTAACCAAAAAAATAAAAAGGTTATTGGGTGGGTTCGGGTGGGTAAGCAGGTACAACGGGTGAAAAAAATGTTATTCAACAGATTATTACAGGCGAGTTCGGTTTAGAATTTTTTTTTTGCCTAAAACCAAACCCAACCAAATAAGTAACAATTAATAAAAAACTGAAAATTTTCAAGCAGCAAAACTTGACTTTTCACTGCAATGCACTCCACGAGGCAACTTTGCACTGCAACACCTGCTCCACCACGTCTCCAAGAAATAGCTCCGCAACGCAGTGCCTTTCCACTTCTACTTTATGTTACATCAACTTTATTTACAATATTACAATTTTTTTTTCTCAAAAACATAAAATTATAAGTTTTAACCCAATTTGGATCCAGGTCTCCATTTAATACGCAAGAAACAAGAAGTTTCTCTTCAGTCTCCGCACAATGCTTTTGCCTTCCGTCTTTGAGCACAGCGACACCTACGTCCAACCCACGTGCTTTGTCACTGCCCCACTGACTTCCTCTCTTGCCTGCATATCCAAGGTGACAAAGTACGGGATCTTTCTCTCTGTTCTCTAATGTACCGAGCATCCTTCAAGAGTCTTATTTCTTAATGTTTCTTCCCTCTATAAACACCTTCAACTCTCTCTCTCTCTCTCTCTCTCTTTCTCTCTTTACCAAAGCCATTCAAGGTGGCGGTGAAATTGGTGCCATTAACCCGAATATACGCAACTAATTTACCTACAGAACAGAGGCTCAACACTCGACTTATCCGAAGTAATAGTCGATCGGTAGTGGGCCTAATTTGAATATGCTTGGTTTTCATCGAATGGGTGGTTTTAGGCCCAAACCCCCCCAAAACTGATTGATGCTTAGGCCTACCTTCAAGTATTTTAAAAAAGAATTTAATAATATTTTGTTTACTATAATTTTTATTATTTTACCTTAGATAGGAGTTTTAAGATATTACAGTGTCACAATTTATATCTCAAAATCTTAAGATTAACATGTTACATCTAATTAATACACTCCCTTTTAGTTAAACAATAAAAGCCAATTTTAATATTTTATTTAATATTGTATTATTATTTTCACTGTTGTATTATTATTGAGAAATTTTGTTATGAAAGAAATTATTATTATTATTATTATTATTATTATTATTATTATTATTATTATTATTAATGATTGTGATTAAAGTTGATTAAGAAATAATATCCAGTACACCAAATTGTTACAATTTGTGTCCTAAAAAATTCAAAGGAATAAAAAGATGTTACATCTAGTCATCCTTTTTTGTTTTAAAAGAAATTATAATATGATTAATGTAATCCAAACATTTTATAAAAAAAATTAATGTCTTAATAACACTAATTATGGAATTAAAATCAATCACTTTAATCGAAATTAAATGAAAAATAAATAAAATAAAATCAAAATCAATCTTTCAAATTAATGCATGGTATCAGTTATCTCAATAATACTAATTTGGTTGTTCTAATACTTAATAACTATTAAATGCATTTTCATTTGAATTTTGAATTTAAAAATATAAAGTCTTAAAAATATTTTTGCTTATTATTCATTGACAAACTTTATTATTTTTTATTCTTTTTTATTTCTCCCCCCTCCCCCTTCGGGGCAAAAAAGAAAAAGAAAACACTAGAATAGAATTAAAAAAAAAACATAAGAAAAGAAAATTGAAAGTGAAGAAGGAGAAGGGGAAAGAGAGAAGAGAAGAGGGTGCCGCCTTGAGGCAGAGCGTTGGAATTAATACTGATTTGAAATTGTCGATTAGTCTCTAAATTAGAAGAAATTTAAAAAAGTCTGTAAAATTAGATTTTGTTTATCATTTTAGTCTAGTCATTAGTTACTTCTATAAAATTTAATGTCTTTGCTTATGTGACATGTATTCTACACACATGGCGGTTGATGGTGTACATGTAAATGATATGTGGCGGAGTCAGCTATACTAGAGTGAAAGTTGACCTTTTTATTTTATCAGGACATGTAACATTACAACTTGCATCATATTCAACTTAGTTCCTAAATTTAACCATTTATAGTCATTTTAGTTCTTGAAAATACTTTTGAATTGTCAATTAAATCTCACGTTACATGTAAATTATTTATTTATTTACAACAACAAAATATTTATTATAAATTTTAATTATATATAAATAAATATTTATTTTGGTTAAGAATACTAGATATACTAATTAATCCTCAAATTAAGGTGAGTATAGTTATCTAATAATTTTCTTTTGTTAATGATTGCCAAGTTTTTCACTCTATTTTGTAACGTGACACTTGCTCTTTACAAAAATGTGTGGATCCTTTTCTAAAATAAAAAGAACTAAATATATATGTATAAAGGATTCAAGAAAAATAATAAAATTTGTCAAAAAATCATTCTTTTACACCAATTTCGTATCTGCATTTTTCGTGGGTTGTGCTTTCAGGGTTATTAAAATCGGGATGTTACCCGTGAGATGGCACGAGTTTACGCGTCAAGGTCAGGCTTCCGTGAAGGATCAGTGCTGGGATTGTAGTGGGATCGCGATTTATCACGTGAAAACGTGGGATCGTTGATCCCCTGCGAGCATAGTAGTCAATCACGGGTTATCGCACTACAATCACGAGGTAGGGGAGCATAACGGCTCCTTGCCGCTACTGAGGTAATCATCACAGAGCACCTTGCTGTCGTGGCGCCATCCGCTGAACATTTTGTATGCACCGTCGCCGGACAAGGATCTGTGACCTACACTACACAGTCATCGGATAAAGCTTTACAACCTGCGTCGTTGCCAGACAGCCTTTATCACCTCCCTCATGCCACTGCCAACCTCCAACTCCTTCCATCTACGTTCTATTCCATACTTAGGGTTACACTATCACAGATGGGGGCAACGCAAGCAAAGAGAATAGCTGATGGGTCAAGTCCTAATTAGGGTTTTGGTGTGTGTGTTTTTTATCTTTTTCTATTTTGATTTGTTTGGGCTCTATTAAGTTCAATAGCAACCTTTTTTAAAAAAGTAAAGCATAGCATAAAATAATAATATAATACCAAGTGTGTGTCTTTAGTTACCTCACATGACTCTTGCTATTACCACTTCCAGAGGTGGCGTACTTTAATCGATTGTTTGGGCCACTCTCTAAAGTCTTTTGTTTTAAGATGGGCTTTTGTAGCCTGATTTCTCTTATACTATGAAAAAAATAATATATATATATATATATATATATATATATATATATATATATATAATAAACAAAATAAAGCATAATATATGTGTTGACAGGAAAATTTTGTGTTTTTTTTGTCAACAAATATAATATCATTCTAAATTTTGAGAAAAGAGACATTTACTCCTTTTAGAAACCTTTTAACCTCTTTTGTAGGCCCTTTACCCTGAGTCTATGATTAAATTCTTATTAATTTTGATAAAACATCTAAATAACATACATTACATTACATAGTATTATCAAAATAGGGTTACAGATAGAAGAAAAAATAACAGACAGAAGCAAGGTTTATCGAAAGAAGAAAGAGTAATCAGTAAAAGAAAGGGTCATAGAAAGACAGAAATTAAATTACAAAAAAAGAGTTATCGAAAGAAGAAAGGGTCATCAGTAGAAAAAATCGAGATGAGAAGTAGAAGAAATGGGGGAAGAAGAAGATTTGCATAAATGTAAATTGTGGTTGGAAACATTGTAGTAACCCGTCAATCCATGAACGTTAGAGACTTAGGATATGTAGGGTGTTTACAATGTCCAACCCTTATTACATGGTACAAACTAGTAGACAAAGGATTCCTAACCACCAATAACCGGTACAAACTTCTACTAAATCTTTACCGTTGATGGCTTTTGTCTTCAATATCCACCGCTGATGACTTTTCTGGTCTTAATGCTTTCCTAATCTTCCATTTTTTTTGTTACTGTCTTGTCAAAGTGAGATTAGGAGAAAAGTTATATTTTGACACTTAGTCAAAATAGTATGCTGAAATACCAATTTTCAGCACTTAGTCAAAATATTTTCTCGAAAGATCATTTTTTTCGATTTTCTTGAAATGTCCTCAAAAGACCATTTTTTTATTTTCTCGAAAAATGGTGATATTAACAATATGATATAATAAATAAAAATAATAGTAATAAAAAATATAATAAACTAAATAATTTTATGCGTATGTATTATATATAAGTATTTTAATTAGGGAACGTGGAATTTTACGATCCGAGTTATGATTCCCAACTTACGAGTTTTCATCCCCTCTTAATCCCAAGTAAAATCTTGATTTTAACAACCTTGTGTACTTAAGATATTTTAATTTTTTTTCCACAATCGAATTTCTTTCAATTTTTTTGGATCATTTTCTTCTATAAACCGATCAATTCAATTCGGTTTTCAATTGATGTTTGCAAAATCGAATCGATCCAAATTGAACTAATATTTTTTAATGCACATATTTAATGTTCTTTGTTGCATACATCCTCTCCTATTATAAGCTCATTGCAAATTGCAATGAATATATACCATTTTTTTGTAATACCTAGAGGTATAGTTTACTAGAAGTATAGAAACACCTTGATCCATTCTAAGTTTTTAACCCATATTGCAATAGTGCTTTGCTGAGCAAATTGTGCATGGCAATGGCGTGGTGTGTTGGCTAAAGTTCTAGTTATGTGTGTTGATCCTATTCTACCTCGTCCTTGTTGTGCTTTCCCTCGTTTTTGTTTTTGGCACTGTGTTCGTTGATTTTGAGTTTGGCCATAAAATTGTGTTCAAACTTTCTAAAAGCCTCAGCAAACTTGTCGAAAGAATCCCTAAACTTGGACGACAATGGTAAGATCGAATAAGTTTGCATTTGCGTTTTGAGCAACTTACCCACCCAATTTATGAGAAAGGTGGACACGAAGGGAGAAGCGCCATTGGAGAGGGAGGGGCAAAACAAAAAAGTGGGAAGAAAAAGAGAAAAAGTAAAAAAAAAAAAAGAAGAAGAAGCAATCCTAGCCATTAATATAAAAAATAATATATCTAAAGGTGTAAAATTACTTTTCCATAGTGGGAGACTTGGTTAGGTTTCCTACACTAGCCTCCTTCTTAGTATTTGATGTAATTAGAATTTGCTGTATTTTCTTTTTTTTCGTGTTTTTAGATATAGCATTTATAGGAATATTTATTCTTATGATTTTTAGGTCTAGTTTACTGTACATAATTAATCTCCTATTCCTATTTACACCTCTTCATTGTATCAGTTTCATATTAGTGAAATATATTCACTTTTCCATAATATATATATATATATATATATATATATATATATATGTATGTATGTATATGTGTGTATGTGTGGGGGGAGGGGGGGGACGTTTCAAATGAAAAACTTCTTAAAATGAGAAATGAGAACTATTGATAGTAGCAATTGGATTACAATTAAATATAATGAACAGCTGAGATTAAAACTCAATTAAACACCTTTTATAAGACCACCATTGATGCCGCCTCCACCAAAGCCGCCACTCCCACCACTGTTGCTGTTACCACCGCTGTCGTCACCATCGCTGCCAGGCTTACCACGGCCACCACCACCACGGCTATCGTCACCACCCCCGCAGCCACCACCACCATCGTTGCCATCACCGCTACCACCATCACCACTGCTACTGCCACCAACGCCATCACTATCGCCGCCACTGGCGGTGGTGGCGACAACGATGGTGATAGTGGTGGTGGAGACAGTGACAATGGTAGTCTCATAAGAGGTGATTAATTGAGTTTTAATCTCAATTTGTTTTATTTATGATCCACAGGCTATCATTGAAAGTTTTCATTTTTATTATTATAAAAGTGTCTTATTTGAAATGTTTCCTATATATATATATATATATATATATATATATATATATATAGATAAATAGATAGATAGATAGATAGATAGATAGAGAGAGAGAGAGAGAAAGAAAGAAAGAGAAAGAGCGTATAGTATGAGAATGACTTTCTTATGTGAGAATGAGAATAGTTAATCTCAATCATTAAATTAAAATCGAAGGCCTAGATTAAAATATTTAAGAATTCAAATTTAAACTTCAAGTAACCATCAAATCTCTAAAAGATTCACCAAACAAAAACAAATCTCTAAAAGATCTCAATTATCATGTCTTAAAATATATCAATTATCATGTCATTCTTCTTCAAGATTATCGTTAATCCATCACCATCACCACCATGACCGTCATCATCATGACTGTTGCCGCCACCACCGCCATGACCGCCACTACCACCACTATCATGACCGTCACCACCATCATCGTTGATGCTGCCACCACTATGACCGATGATAGGGACGGTGATGTCAACAATGGTCATGGTATTAACATATCACCACCACTACCATGTTTATCGTTGCCAACACCATCACCACCACCACCATCGTCATGACCATTGCTACAGCTGTAGCCACTACCACCACCAGTGGTGACGGCAGTCATGGTAGTGATGGTAATGGGTTAACGATAATCTTAAAAAAGAGTGACACGATAATTGAGATATTTTAGAACATCATAATCGAGATTTTTTAGAGATTTAATTTTTGTTTGGTGAATCTTTTAGAGATTTGATGGTTACATAAGGTTTAAATTTGAATTCTTAAGTATTTTAATTTAGGCCTTCTATTTTAATTTAACGATTAAGATTGACTGTTCTCATTCTCACATAAGAAAGTATTCTCATGGTATATGGCGGTGGTGATAGCAACAGTGGTGGCAATGGTAGTGGCGGCAGTGATAATGGTGGTCTCATAAGAGATGTTTAATTGAGTTTTAAACTCATTCGTTCATTGTTTTTAATTGTAATCCAATGGCTATTATTAATAGTTCTCATTTCTCACATTAAGAAGTTTCTCATTTGAAACGCCCTCGATATATATATATATATATATATATATATATATATATATATATATATATATATATATATATATATATATAGTATTCTTGAGTTGAATATTCTATTAAGTAAATTAATTGAATTTATAAAATCACATTTTTTTCTTTAAGTCATACCTTTTTATTTTAATATCTCAATTTATTTTATTTACTTGCTATACTATTTTAGGTTTAATTAAAATATAGTACAATAAAAATACTTTTTTTTATGAAAACAAAAATTCCCCTAAATAATTTTTAGAATTCCACCTCATCAAAGGGCTAATTATGTGGAGTCAATTAAGTTTTTGACACATGGTCAAAAATATCTCTTCCGATTGTCATTAGATGAAATAGTAAGGTAAATATAGTGAAAGTAATATTAGTATGTGTAAAGAATAGGATTGGTGTGGAAAGATTTATGGTTTAATTGTTATATTGACCAATAATTTGGTTACTTTATCAAATATTGTACCATTGTACTTTAAAGGATCTGAGCTCAGTGATAATGGTTTCTAAAAACAATTTGGATAAGTATCAATTAATTACTTTTTTCAATTCCAAGAGTCACATCTCTTAGAAATTATCATCACACACATACTAATATTGACAACATTTCTTTCATCAATTTATTGTGTTTCAAAATCACACACTTGAATTAATGGTTGGAAATTTAGAATTGACATTCCCAATCATCTCTCTCAATTAAAATTTTCAAACATCATCCTTAGTCTCTCAACTCTCACTACCATGAAAATACTTTACTAATATTTGATCTCAATATTCCTCCATAAGTATTGGATAATGACATTTATGATGAAATTTAATAACCCCAAATTAACAAGATCAAGTGGATGCAAGATTATGGCATGTTCCATAATAATACGAAGAGAATTGGATAATTGAATTGGTGTACCTAATCCAAGTCAATGCATTCTTCATGAGATGTGGATGAATGACTTGACTGATCACTAAAATGAAAGCAAACCTACCCTCAGTCATGATTGGTTCTGTCAAAAGTTTTGTCTTAACCATCTAATGGAATAACAATTAAGTAACATATCATATGAAGGCAAAGACCTCTCATTGGGCATCAACTGAATAGTTCAACTCATCACGAGCTATTTAGAGTACAGGCCCAATACAATGTCTATCAATTAATTACGTATTATAATAATAATAATTATTGACCATAATTAAATTTTTGGTTTCAACCATAATTAATATTTTAATAATTAAAGAATGATTATTAATAATTGTTTAATGGTAATCCATAAAATAGATTAATTAAATAATTAATCTAACAATTTTATTGTACCTGTATTGTCATTGGCTCACAGTAATGGACACCGCACTTGACATCTACTTTGTCAATAAGAGTTTTGATGCACGGATCCCCACATGAATTCACTATGCTCTTCACTGTATTTCAATACTCGTTTGACTGATCACCTAGTTGTACAATCGACTTTGGTACCATTGTTGGTGAAAAACTCCCTACACACAACAGGATCAAAGGATAGAACACACACAAACAACACCACAAATAGAAATAGTAAAAGATACAAATAAAAATAACGAAAGATACAAATATTCAATATCTCAAATAGAATTACAAGGTTTGGGACAAACTTCAAAACCCTTCCCCAAATAGTGTATCATCCTGCAAACCTAAGTCTCTTACTCGATCAAAAATACCAAGGAATGATAAACACTCTTACTCGACCACAAGAGACTCTCTAACATATCTTAGACTTACATATCTTCTGCTTAGGTACATGACTCCTCTTTTAGGTGGGTGGTTCTTCTTATCTTAACAATCTTTTATTTATAGTGGCAATGACGACTTCTAAATTTTTTTTGGATAAGCTATCAATTAGTTGCCTCTTACAATTTCAAGAATCACCTTCTTTAGAAATTACCATCACACACATACCAATAATCACATTCTTTCTCTCATCAATTTATTACAATTCAAAATCACACACTTCAATTAATGGTTAGAAATTTAGCATTAACATTCCCAACAATACATTAGTTTTCGTAGGCCACAAAAACTAAGTTGAATTCAAACTTCTATACTGCAAATAAAGACTACCTACATGATCTTATTGAATATTAAAACAATTTTGAATTATTTTTTCAATATATTTTTAATTTTATCCCTTGCTTATACGTCTTTTTTTCCTTCTTTTTTTTTATCAGTTTTAACATATCAACTCTTCAACATTAAATTTTTAGTTCCAGTCATAACCTTGGGGCTAATACAATTGATGATAGATGGGACCTTAACAGGATTATCGAGTCATTGCGAATGATAAAACTTTTCAACGGTAAGAATCAAATATCATTATCAGAGAACGAAAATCAATTCACAACTCACAATTCACAAAACCAATTTTAATAGGCATGTATATCACAATCTTGTTGGAGGCTATGGTCTTTTATGTTGTGTTTGGTATAGCAGAAATAGAAGGGAGAAGAAGGGAAGAAAAGAGAAATAGGAAAACTACGACCGTTTGGTACAGTGGAAAGGTGTAGAATTTTTATTTTTTTTAAAAGGTGGGCCCCACAACGAAACTCTTCCACACGAAAGTGTGAAGATTTGAGAAGAAATCGTACACGTTGCTAAACTATTCCAAAAATAACCCCCTGAATGTGTTTCTCATGATGTTGCTAAATCGGTTTTGTGGCATTCCAAAATCAATTTGATGTATATTATGGTAACCAAGATAACATAGATTTTGTTGGAGTCAAAGCATAACATCGATTTTGGAGAGACAAAACAGATTTTGTTGGAGAGAAAATCTATTTTGTCAAAGCATAAAATTTCTTTTGTCAAAGCATAAAATTTCTTTTGTCAAAGCATAAAATCGATTCATTAAGACAAAACAAATTTTGTTGGAATGAAAATCGATTTCCCATTAGTGGGTGCTTGTAAGAACTTCTTTCGTGCTTTCTAAAGGTCATTCAAAATTGATTTACATGACCCCGAATCGATTAAATGGAAAAAAAAAATGAGAAAACATGTATTCATATTTGTAACGATATAATGGTATTTTACTAATAATTCAATTTTTTTTCATTTCTTTTTTTTTTCAAACCAAACAACCCCACAAATTTATTTTTACTCTATTTCTCCTTTATTTCTCCTCAATCAAACAACCTTAACTTTCACTCTATTTCTCACGCATTTTTCTTTTCTTTTTTTCTCACCTTTTCCCTTCATTTCCCTCTGTTTCTTCACCCCCTACCAAACAACGCATTAATGAGAGTCTCTTGATGTCACCAATGGTAGGATGTCACATGAAAGGATTCCGACACTTAAGATATATTGGTCTGAGTATAAAAGTGAGAGATATAGATAACAAACATTGTACTAGCTGGTCTAAGATACATATTGTGTATTCTTAGCCTTGTTATAGTAGATAATTAAGTTAATTATCTTATCATTCGAGATAGAGTAAATGACACTCCCCTCTCTTGAGATATGCAAGTTTTACACTGTCTTTTAAAATATACAGTTTAGTCTATTTAAATTAATATCAGTAAAGTAAATTACACTTCATTTCCCTTAGTGAGATGGGCATTACACTGCCCTCTTCTCTTATTTAAAATATATAATAAATTACAATCTCCTTCCCCTTCTCTTCTCTTATATTAAAATATATAGTCTAGTCCATTTAGTTTAATATATATCACCGTTAAAAAATATTCTTTAAAAGATTTCAAAAATTATTTTTAATTAAAATATATTAAAATGATTTTAATTTATCAAGTTATTCTTCACTCTTACACCAAAAATAGTTTTTCTTCACTTACTCGATAAATGTTTTTTTAATTATATAGTTAAACTTAAATAAATAAAAATTACTAAAATAATAATGAGAATAGAAATTATAAAATAAATTATTATAATAAATATATATATATATATATATATATATATCAATTTATATAATTATATTAATATATATTTAGTTTTTTTATGTTTTAAAATATGTTACATACTTTATATAATTATATTAATATATATTTAGTTTTTTTATGTTTTAAAATATGTTACATACTAACCACTAGATTCAGAAACTATATATATATATATATATATATATATCTTTTTCACATCCATAATAACGAGTATGGTCACGAATCAGCAACGTTAATTTTTCGAGTCCGGGTTGAACCTGTGTTGTAGCTTTCAGTTCTTGTAATCATTACAAAATGATTTTTTTAACATACAAAATGCTATGTGACACCTAGTAAAAAAAAAGGGAGAAAATAGAGAAAAATATAAATATGATAAATAATATCATGTAATAAAAAAAAGATAAAAAAATGAAAAGTATTAATTAGATGTTTGCAAAATTAAGATATTTAAATATCATTGCACTAATCAATAATGGTGACATATAACAACATATTTCACCTCCAAACACGTGCTAAATCTTTGGTGAGTTGTGTCCACAAATGCCCAATGAAAATATTAAGATTGAAGTTATCTCCTGCTTATTCTCCTACAGTGTTTCAACGAAATCGCAGTCCATCATGGAAGAAAAAATGTACGGAGAATATCCGATTGGTCACACGTATGCAATAATTAAAAAAAAAAAAACATCAGAAAAGCACAGGATCGGTTTGCACAGGGGACATTACTTATTAACAGATATAAGGGTTTGTTTGGTAAGGAAGAAACCAAAGAGAGGAAAGAGAGAGAGGAAGAAAAAGAGATAAAATAGTAAAATGAATGTTGTTTGGCAAAGTGGAAATGTAAGAAATTTTTTTTAAAAATAAGGTCCCACAAGTTAGAAGATCTACACAAAAATAAAATGATTTGCAGAAAAATGCTGCAACGGTTTCTTTTTTTTTTGTTAGCAAAATTGATTTTGTTTTTGAACTTAATCGATTTGCATATGTGCATGTGCCTCAAATTTATATTTTTTTGTTGGCAAAATCGATTATGTTTAAGATGTAAATCTATTTTGCATGTATTATTTGTAATATAATTAATTATGTTGTAAAACATAATCGATTATGTTGTTGTTGTTGTTGTTGTTTTTTCTTTCCTACATTTCTTCTCTAATTCTCTTAAACCAAAAACACTTATTTTTATTTTATTTCTCTTTTTTTCTTTTTTTACCTACCTACTTTTTTTTCTATTTTTTTCTTCTCTATCAAATACATCCTCACTGCTCTTGCTGCAATACTACAAAAATGATTGTTATAATAAATATATTCATTTTCTCTTTTTTTTATCTCTTATTTTTCTTTACCATTCAAATTTATTCCAAAATGAAATGAACGTTGATATTGTTCCTATATAAGGTCTACAAATAAACTAGCACTCCTATGGAATTTGGATTCGGTAACTTTGTGGAGGGAAAATGTGACTTTCCCTCATTTTGCACCATTAGATCAATCTGATGGTTTAGATTTTGCCACTTGTTTTAGAAGATATTTTTTAGTTTAATTATTAATTTAGTTTGTATATTTTTTTTACTTTAAAATTATAAAAAATATCATTGAGCATGTGGATTTATTGATTTATAATTATTTCAATTTAACTAATGGTCTCGAGTACTGTTTAGATTTTGTTATCTGTTATAAAAAAAAAATTGGAGATGAAAAATGCCTGAAATTTTTTACAGTTATTAAATCATCAGAAATTTTTTATCGTGAAAGAAAATTTTCTGCTGGTTTAAGAGCTGCCAAAAGAAATTTAGCATTTTTTTTTTGTACAAACCACTGATATCTTTTATCGAAGGCAATCTTACTCGAATCAGGTAAAACCGTTATGGACGGTAAAGTACTCTTTTTGAATATTTAATACAACTACATACTCAAGGCTTAAACTTGATACTACTGGTTCAATTGGAATAACTCTAAGCTAGTTAATCCACACACTCAGTGATATTTTTTATGGTTTTAAAGTATAAAAATATATAAAAACTAAATTCATAATTAAACTAAAAAAAAAGCTTTTAAAACAAATGACAAATCTGAACCATCAAATTAATCTAATGGTGCAAAATGAGGAAAAGTCTTTGATTTCATCAATTTCAAGCATAAAGCCACCAATCATTTGCTAAAAAAGTAACTTTTATCTTGCTGTAAATGTTTTCGTCTTCAACAAAATTATATTCGTAAAGTATCTGTAGTGGTAAAAAAAAGACGCAATAATATCATGTAAAAAAAATACAAAATAATTATAATAAAATAATATCATCTCTCTCGTGTATCATATTACTATTGAATGTATCATACATTAAAAGTTAATAGTTAGAAATTAGGAATTAACATTCCCAACAATCTGTTAGTTTTCGTAAGCCACAAGCTAAGTTGAATTCAAACTTCTGTATTGCAAATAAAGACTACCTACATGATCTTCTTGAATATTAAAACAATTTTGAATGATTTTTTCAATATCTTTTTTAGTTTTGTCCCTTGCTACTACGTCCTTTTTTTTCTTTAATTAATTTAACATATCTACTCCTCAACATTAAATTTTTAGTTCCAGTCATTTGATATTTTAATTAGGTGTTTGAAAAATTATGGTATTTAAATATCACTGCTCCAATAATAATCGTGACATATAACGACATATTTCACATCCAAACACGTGACGTGCTAAATCTTGGGTGAGTTGTGTCCACAAATGCACAAAGAAAAATATCAAAGGGTTGAAGTTAATGATCTCCTGGTTATCCCAAAATGAAACGAAAGTTGATATTTTTCCTATAAAAGGTCATAGAAGACTGAGAGAGCCATGCACAGAAGATAGAGACAAGAGAAATGGCAACAGCACAACCAACAAAAGGTGGCATTACCGATGTGCCTGGGAGCTGCCAACAGCGTCGAGATCGAGAATCTCGCTCGCTTTGCGGTTGACGAACACGACAAAAAAGAGGTTTTCTTTCTTTTCTTTATTTGAGTCAACTTTACAACTTCAGATCTTATGTTTTATGACACTCGTTTTGGTCTTGAATATAAATAAAAAATAAAAAATTATGTCAATTATGAAAATTGATTTATATCATTTAATTTTAATTATTTCATTTAGAAATAACTTTTTTTAAACTGTCTTTTATTATTGATATAAAAAATAAAAAGAATCATTAAAAATAAAAATATTAATTAAATAAAGGGTATTTTAGATATGTTTTCATTAAATAAGATCAAATTAGTTAATATTTATTTATATTTGAGACTAATACACAAGAATTTTTTT